>JASDQU010014760.1:112786-129576 GCA_032191745.1 Picea mariana | reverse complement strand
CAGTTAATAACAAAAAAGAATTTAAGAATTTATTTGTTATAACCTCGGAAGAAAAACATTTAAATCTATAAAAGATTAAGAACAGAGCATGTGAAGGTAAATTCTACAACTTTAACTTCTTTTAAAGATCAGATTCGGAAAGACAATATGGTAACTGAGAAGGAAAAACTTGTACACAGATAGAAGGAACTTCACCAACAATTCACACGCAGGAATCCTGTGAAACTTCTCTTTGTACTACTGAAACGACTTCTTGATAAAAATTACAGCAACTAGAGCTTGATCGGGCGTAAAGATCAACCACCCTCAATACTTCTAAGTTGAAAATATTTATGATAAAAGTTACAACGACCTTGTCATAAATGATTAGGACGTGATGGATTCTAAATTTAACTAACTAACTCAACAAGATACAAAACTTTAGGGACTGTTAATGATGTGTCGAATTCTTCAAGATGATTTTGAGGACGGTCGTTGGTGAGTCATTTGCACGAATTTGTCTGATCTAATTGCTGACTGGACTTGAACACCTCATCTCCTACTCGATCAGATTGCATATCTCTTCCCATCGCAGCTAACTGGGAATAGTGACTTTGAGTAATCTTCGGTATATTTCATCCATTTCTGTGTACTTGGAAAAAGTTTGCCTGATGATGAAAATGTACCGGATCTCGTGTTGTATGTTAATGTCTGGCTGCAAAGTTTCTAAGAACGCCTTACCTATTATGCTACCTTGTATTCCTAAAACATTTGAACTATCTTTGGCCACCGTGGAAATATTTTGTTTATAATCAGGAAGGGTCATTAACTTATCATTTAGGACCATTAAGTCCAGGAGGCCTTTCTTCTACAGAGCTTCGATCTTACTAAAAAATCTTTGAACTCCTGCATCCATAGTTTGAACTTTCTATTCCAACTGCAGCATAAGTCGTCTCTTAGTCAGAACCCTCTTGACTTCGAGGATGGTTTTTGTCCTGTCCTCAATCTTCAAATATTCTAATTCTTCCTTGGTTTTTGAATTCAGGAATCTAATGATCTCAGTGGCTTCTGTGGGCATTTCTCCCAGCTCTCCTTTTATTTTTTCAATAGCCTGCCTACTCCTCTATACCAGTTCTTTTTGCTCGAACATGATTTGCACCATAGGCCATATTTCATTTGTGGATTTGGAGATTTCCATCCAAACATTTTCCTTGGCCTCAGCGAGTGTTTTGCCTACCACTGATTGCTTTCGAATCTGTTGCAATTCTTGTTTGAGTTTGTCTGATGTTTGCTTCTCCATGGAGTAGCTTCTTTGGTAGGAGGACTTGAGTTGCTAAAGATCCTCAAACTCCTTTTTCATTCTGTTAATCTCTGTCTCCTGTAAGTCCATTTCTTCCATGGATTTAGCTAATTCCACTATCTTTTCCAGAGATGTCATTGGAGTTGCTGAGGGAATTTCTGTTGTGGAGGTTTTTGCTACCGATGTTGTGCTTACCCCGGTGAGTGGAACTGCACTCAATGGAATGACTTCCATAGGCGTTGATTGTTCTTTCTCCTTCACTAATCTTTCCAGTTCTACTTCCATCTCTTTCAACTGTGCATTCTGCTCCATGATCAATTTGAGCATCTCATCATTTTCAACTTCTATCTCAGCTATCTCCTTTGCCTGTGCATCTTCCGTTGGTGGTAGTTTCAGTTGTTTCCTGAGAGATGCTATATCTGCATTTTTCTTTTTAAGCATCTCTTCGACTGCTTTCACATTCGAGGGGTCATACCCAATCTTGAGGACCAATTCTTCCAACGTTTTAATTTTATTATATTTCGCAAAGGATGATATCTTTTCTAACTTTAACTGTGTTTGAACATTGCTCAGAGAGACCTGAAGTTTAGCAGTTGAAGTAGAGGCAGTTGAAAAAGTGGAGAAAACCGTTTCTCCAGTTTTCCTATGCAGATCCATTTGATCAACAAGGTGCACATCTCTGGTGTGGAACTTGGACATTTCCCTTTTGTAGTCAGTGATTTCCTTTGGGTCGGGCACTTGGGACTGTAGAAAATCCATGTGCATTCTACCCTTCTCTGTATCAAATGCAGACAACAGTCTGTGCTGTGTCATGGATGTCTACTTCCAAAATTGAGCATCAGTGTTGCTAGTCAGCGTTTGATTTCTCTTCTTGATCAGGTAATATTTCTCAATGATGCTCAATTTGACACCTCCTTGTTTTGGTTGGTTGATTAATGAGGTATATGTCTGCTTCTTCGCTGAAGAAGAAGGTGTGATCTGTTGGCTACTAGTTATAAGCGGTGACTGATCACTTTTCATAGTTGTATCGGATTGGGTTCCCTTTTCACTATCTGTGTCAGTTGTAGGAGTGGGTTTCGGCCTCTTGGTGTATAATTGGAAATCTTCGACCGAGACTTCAGTGACAGAAGGTGGAGAATCCTTCCTGGGCCTTTTCTCCTTTGGAAACTGTGGCATGTTTGTTTGTGAGACAATAAGAGAAGAAGATTGCTCTTCTGTCTCTTCCAGAGTGTTCTCCTCCCACTCCATTTGATTTGTGAATCTCTCGATTTCGGGCTTGGGTGAATGAACATAGGGAATGTTTTTATTCTTTACCCTCATCTCTGAAATGATCCCGCAAGGGTCATATTGCCACATGAAACTAACGTCAAACTTCATTTCCTTTAGAAACTTGTCTGCCTCTTCCCCGGCACCTCAGTTATTGCAGATAAAAGATCGTATTTGCCCTTTAATTATGAGTTGTTGTTTCTTCTTCAGAGACAAAAAGTGTCTGTCGTCTGAATTTATTACTATATTATGTATTCCAGGGAAAATATCCTCACGGGTAAATACTTGGGCAGCGTGTATGGATCTAACTCGCACCAATATATCCTGATATCAGTGTGATTTTGGTAAAGATACCAATATCCAGTTTTTGCAAGGTCTGAGAGGTGTAAAATCCTCTGAATTTCCTCATTTATTCTTGGCTCTGGTTTGCTACTGAGCATGCTCACCACTACATGGTAAAACTGCTCGATGAACTGCTTAAAACTGAACTCTGTGGAATTTCGCCTGAGCAGCGAAGTCCAAGATGTCACTGCCTATGGCTTCCCATCCTTGTCCATTTTCTGCGTCGAGAAAGAGAAACTATCTGCCTGAAATAAAACAAACATGTAAGCCAATATGGAGGAGTACCGGAACATGCCCTCTGTGGCAAATTTTGAGAACTGCTCGTGAATGTTGTCCGCTAAAAAGGTGATGTAATTGAACTGAGTGGTGGGCATTTCCTCGGTAGAGAAAATGGACAGAAAACCTAATAAAGGTTCATCCACCCATTCGTCTGAAAAATAACCAAGCAGGCAACAGAGTGATGAGATAAATTGGTTTCCCTTTTCTGAGAACAGGGAGGAAGGATATGGGGGATTTGATTTGGGAAGTTGAGTGTCCTATGGGAAGAACAATTCAAATATCTGGGCTCTTTGAGGAAAAGATAATTTTTGGTATAACTCTATTATGGTTTCAAGATTGAAAGGGGAGGCAGATTCAGTTCTAGGTATCTACATCATCTGATCAATGGCCTCTGGGGTGATGAAGAATAGATTTTCTCCCAATGAAGAGACTATGGCTCTCTGGTCAGAAAGGTAGTGGGCCTGGCATTTGAGGGCAAATTCAGGGAAGTGGTGGACCTGGGGGAAAAGATATAGAGGAATATTGGACTCCCAGAGCCCAATTTCATCATTCTTATCTAAGAAAGTGTCTTTGAGCCATGACTGCAGCTCCGCGAAATCAACTTCGCACCTTGTATCTGATATTAGATTATCTTTGTCAGCCAATGGGATCTTGTCGAGGTCGATCGGAGGAGGGAGGAAAGGATTTTCCACGGCCTCTGCTTTCTTGGACTTTGGCGCCATAGTTGTGAAGAATACCTGCAATTCAAACAAAAGTTAGTGGTAATGGATGTGGTTGGGCTGCTAATTGAAACGGAGAGGGGAAAAGGAAACTTCTGGTGTGAGGATAAGAGAAATAATGGGCGAATGAAAGAGCAGGGATATTTTTGGGTGAACGGATAACCATTGGGCATGGGAATAGATCAACAGGCCTAATGGGAAAGTTAACATGTAATAGATGGCCAAAGGGTCATTGGGGAATTGAGAGGGCAGATGAAAAACGGGTGACGAGTATGACCTGGTGACATGGAGGGTGTTGATTGGAGACCAGTAATGGTGAGGGGACTTGTGACGGGTGAAACAAGGGGGATGGACTGACAAAGTTATGATATAGGACTCTTAGAGGAAGAAAGTGGAAGTGATGTCATGATACGGCGATGGTATGCCAGGAAAGTGCAATAGATTCTTGCCACGTTAGAGTAGGGGGACCGCCAGAAAAACATTTCATTATGGACCCCCCCCAATCATTAAAAAGAGAATGGTTGGGGGGGTCTGAAAAACATTGACAGTCGTCCATCCGTGCGCCCGATGCTCGATCGTAGAGATGAGCACTTTCTTTAATGAACTTTCCGGACCCCCCCCCCCACTGTTAAAGGCAGAATGGTCGGGGGGGTCCAGAATTATATCTCGGACGTGGATCGAGGCGCCAAGGCCTCAACCATCCAGATCTTCTTTCTTGTTACTCACCATTCCGGACCCCCCTTCCCCACCGTTAAAGACAGAATGGTCGGGGGGGTCCAGAATCATATCCCAACTGTTGATCTAAGTGTCGGTGTCTCAGTCGTCCATCTATGTGCTCTCTTTAATCTTCCAGCACGAAATCATTTCTGTAGTGGAGACTTAGGCTTGCGGCCTTTTTGTAGGTTTGCTCAGCTTTTCCTTCTTTTGACACCATGGGGATCAGGTAACATACTTTCAAATTTCAAAGATATGAATCGACATAGATCATCATGCATGTTTTATTAAAATCAAGCCAACTAACCTATGCTCTAGCCTAAGTTCTAACCTACTTCCCTATGACATTTAGCCCAGATTAAACTGTTGGAATAAGAAATTACTCTACCTAGGGGCTATTTGACCAAGATTAGGCAATTTGGTCAAGTTTGTTCTCTATATGGCTTATTTACTTGACTAAGTTTAGACAGTTTAGCCAAGCTTATCCATTAATCCTATCAACATCAATTTAAAAGGAATTGGCCATGCTTAGACTGTATGGACCAAGCCATTGTTATTTCGTGGGGATTCATTTAATTTCTTTTATGCCCTCTTTTATTCTTTTCTCATTTTCTTTTATTTTCTTTCTTTTTCTTTTCTTTCTTTTCTTTTCTTTCTTTTTCTTTTCTTTCTTTTTCTTTCTGCATTGGTCTCTGCAAGTCAAAAACACTGAAGGGACAAAAAATACAATCAACAGTTGATCCTATAAATTATAGGGTTATAACAGTGGCTCCACTTGGGGATGGTATCCTCCTTGCGAGATGCCAAGAATCCTATTTCTTATAATCTTAAAGAATTTCCTCTAAAGCCTCTTATGTTATCTGACTTGCTTTATTCCAGAAATGTTGATGACATTTTCAGTGTCTTAGGGCCTTCTCTGCGGGCTTCAAACACCTGAACAAAAATAGCTACACCTAAAGACTTGTGAAAGAAATGGTATTTACAATGAAATGGAATGGTGATCTCTCTACTGAGGTGGCAAGTAATGCTTCAACATCCTGCCATTTATGGGTCCTCCTGGCAAGTCTGATCCATCATGATTAGCAAGTAGAAAAGAATTATTTCCTCTGGAGGCCTTAATGGTATAAGGACCCTTCCACAAGCTATCAAACTTTCCATGTTTACCTTTATCTTCATTTCTGGAGTCCCACCTCAAAACTAGATCACCCAATTCGAAGTTATCTTCTTTGGTTCTCTTGTCATAAATCTTTTTAATATTTTCCTGGATCACTTGAGTTATGTTGTAAACTTCTTCCCTGGATTACATTAGGTGGATGATTTGATTTATTCTTCGTTGGACATCATTTGGTTCTTCTTGTGTTTCCTACAATAGTTTCATGACTAGAACTCCTAATGAAAGGGGGAAAACTACCTCAATGCCATACACCAACTAGTACGGAGCATACCAATCGATCTTTTGGTGCTTATTCTGTCAGCCCAAAGTGTGAAAACCAACTTATTATGCCATGATTTCTTATTTTCCTGCAGTGTCTTTTTGATAATGTTCACCGGAATTTTGTTAGAAGACTTGGCTAGCCCATTTCCCTGTGGATAATAAGTCGTCAAGTGTCCCAAAGTAATATGATATTGATTACAAAAGTCTGTGAGCTTTTTGGATCTGAAAGTTGCTGCATTATCAGTTATAATTTTTCTAGGGCATCCAAAACAAGACAAAATGTTAGTTTCTAAAAACTTGATGATGACAGAGTCAGTAGCTTGCCTGCATGGTACAGACTCGATCCACTTGGTGAAGTAGTCTGTGGTCATGAGGATCCATTTATGTTGGCTCAAAGAAGGAGGATGTATCTCACCAATGAAATCTAGCCCCCATTGTTGGAAAGGAGATTCGATAGAGATGGGTTTCATTGGGAGTGGTAGAAGCTTTCTTTTTCCTTCAAAAATCTGACACTGGTGGCAAGAGGTAACCTTCTGATGAACGTTAGCAAACAGAGTAGGCCAGTAAAAGCCAGCTCTCAGAATTTCGTTGGCTGTGGTCTTCCAGCTCAGATGCCCACCACAATCTCCTGCATGAAAATCTTGAAGAACTTTGTTAGCTTCACCTTTTAACAAGCAGTTAAGCAAGATACCACAAGGATCTTTCCAATAGATATTGCCTTCCAGAATACAAAATTTCAATGCTTTCAACTTAATAAATCTAGCTTTGGTCTTAGTCAAACCTGCAAGAGTCTATAAATTATGGAGTACAAAAATGAGGTCTACGTAACAAGGGGAATTCAAGAATGCCTCTTTTACATTTGGAGTCGCCTTCTCTTCCGGTTCGTCTACTGCAGCCAAAAATTTAATATCTAAAGCATGGAAATTAGACTCGGCCATCAGTTTGGCCAAACCCTATCCTTTGATCAGTTTAGTAGGTTTTATCTCAATATCGTATTCTAGAATGACCGCAATCCATTTTCCTCTTATGCCATCCGGATTATCCTGGGTCAAAATATCTTTAACCACTGTGTTTGGGACGTCAATGGTGTGAGAATGGAGAATATAGACCCTAAAATCTTTTATATCCTTTACCAGGGCGAAGGCTTGTTTCTCCATAATGTTATAATTCAACGCTGCGTCTCTTAAAGCTTTGTTGAAAAAGGCGATGGGTTGCTTGTACCCTTCACTATTTTTCTGCAACAATATTGTTGCTATAGTGTGTTCAAAGGCGAAAGAGAAAAGATAAAAGTCTTTGGTATAGTCTAGTCTAATCAGAACTGGAGCTTGGGTGAGATCGTGTTTCACTTGCTCAAATGACTGTTTAGATTCGGCGTTCCATTTGATTTTTGTGTCTTTTTTCAACATATTGGTAATATTCCTGAGAAGCTCGGCTAAGTTCGGTATGAATATTCTAAGGAAATTTATCTTGCCAATGAAAGATTGCAATTCTTTGATGTTCCTAGGGTGTTCCACCTTCTGGATTGCTTCTATCCTGCTGGGATCTATTTTAATTCCGTATTTTGAGATTATGTTTCCCAGTAGTTTACCTTCCTCTAACCCGAAAAGGATTTTCTTAGGATTTAATGAAATCCCAAATTTCCTGAACTTCTCAAACACACGTCTGAGGTGGAGCAAATTTTCTTCGTCGGATTTGGAGTAAAAAGTTACATCATCTAGATAAATGACTATAAATTTTCCAGTCTCATCCACAAAGGCAATATCCATTGCTCTTTGAAAAGTAGCCCCAACGTTCATTAGACCGAAAGGCATCTTCACATACATGAAGGTTCCCTAGGATGTGGTAAAAGTTGTCTTCTCTTGATATTTTGGATGGACTAGAACTTGGTTGTAACCCGAGAAACTGTCCAGTAAGGAGATCCTACTGGATCTGACTACCCTTTATAAAATATGGTCCATTTTGGGTAAAGGGTAGTTGTCTTTGAGGGAGACTTTGTTCAGATTTATAAAATTTATACAAAGCTTGATTGATTCAGGTGGATATCGGTGGCCATCCACCTTTTCCAAATGGCTCAAAACCTTTTTCTGGCAATTTTGGCAATTTACTATTTTTAGCAAGGTTTAACTTCCGGGGCCATTTTGAGGGCCTAAATGAATTTTTTTTCAATATATAGGTTCTCAATGATATTCAAAAGAATTATTGATTCCCCAAAATTAATCTCCTCTATGATACCTTTCCAACGAGCTATCATACGCCTAAAACGAAGATCGTATGCAAAAGTTACGACCCCGGGAAGTTGATGCACCAACTTACCCAAACGAGGCCCACATGACTTTTGGCACTTCATCTCCTAGGGTTTAGGTTTTTGGATGTCTAGGGTTTTTGGAATTCCAGTTTATTGTAAAAAGGCCTCTAGAGCCTCATTGTAATCATCTTCTTGCAAATGCGAGTAGCCGTCACATCTCTTCTCAGAGATAAGTTGCCACCATTCTAGTGAGTCTTTCACTCTGTATTTTTACAATCTCTATACATTTATTTCATTAATAGAAATCATGTATTACTGTACCTCTGTGTTTATGGTTGTATATCTGATACATTTATGTTATATTATTTAATATCTATGATATCTCTGTGCATTTCTTTATTATATCTCTGATCTCATTTCGTGCCGAAAATAATAAGGATCAGTGGTATCAGAGCAGGCTACTCTTAATCATTTTTTCAGTGCATGTCCCCGACGAGGTCCGAGTATAGAAAGTTGGGTCTCAAGCTTGTCTCTCTTGAAGACAATCACTCTTGCACACCCAAGAAACCCTCAATGGTAGAAGAAAAGAAAAACTATGGAGCAGACGATCCTATCAATCTATTGCTTGAGCAAGCTCTCACGCAACAGAGGGACGAAATGATGGAGAATTTTTCCCACATCCTTAAACGCCTGCCAATAGCATTGGGTGCATCTTCATCAAGAGGCTACTTTGGAGGAACCTCGCCTTTCAAGGTACAAGTTAATTTTGATATTCCTGTATTTGAAGGACAGATAGATGCAGAAGCCCTAGAAAAATGGTTAACTCTGCTAGAAGGTTATTTCTCTGTCCACAATTTTTTCGACAAAGAAAAGATCACCTTTTCAATCCTTAAAGCTCTCCCTCATGTCAAACATTGGTGGGAAACTTACTGGGAACAAAGTTCCACAAAGGATTCTGGAATATATGGGGTCGATCCCACTTGGGATTTTTTTGTGGATGCGGTAAAGGAACAATATTACCCTATTGGAAACTATGAGGACCAGTACATGAGATGGAACACACTGCAGCAAGAGAGGGGCCAAGCAGTTTTGGAGTTCACCAATACCTTCCATACCTTGCGCACCAAGATGGGTATCAAAGACTTCGGGCGAAATTTGGTTCTGAAATACCATGGGGCTCTACACAGATACATCTAGACTAAAATGGATTTTCTAGACATCTCATCACTCAGTGCTTCTTATCGATATGCTGTTAAAATTGAGCAGAAATTTAAGCACCAGAACAAACAAGATTTTGTATCTATAAATCCACAACAACCAAAGTATGACAAAGACGGCCCTAACAAACAGTCTCCTAAAAACCAGTCCAAGACATAGGAAAAGAAGGGTCACAGGAAGACAAAGAAGGACACTGAAAAATGGTGTGATTTCCACAAAATCCCCTGGCACAACACCGATGAATGTCGCTCAAAACAGTCAATGATGGCCGAGATCAGAGACAAAGAGTCGAACCCTGATTCAGAATCTGATTCCGAAAAAACTGGTAAAGGAAAGATCATTGGCGCAGATCCCACTGCTATTGTCATGACCAAAGCAATTCAACCAAAAGAACCAATAGATCCTGAAGAGGGGGAGCACCTTTTTCATTCACAGATGTGGATTAAGGGGACCCTGCTACATTTTATTGTTGATAGCGGAAGCCAAAAAAACCTCATCTCAGTAGAGTTCGTCAAACAGTTGGGATTGTCGAAAACACCACACCTGCAGCCATACAACATCGGGTGGCTTCGGCAAGGAAGAGATCTCCATGTCAGCCAACAGTGTCGATTGTCATATGGAATCCAACCCTTCAAGGATAAGGTATTATGTGATTCTGCCCCACTGGATGTCTGTGATGTTCTCTTGGGCCAAACCATATATGTGGAAGCGCCATGTTGTTTATGAGTCTCGACCCCGCAGTGTCATTGTTTCTCTGGGGGGTCATCTCTATAGAATACCAGAGGTAGTTCCAACTACTGTTCCACATAAAAATTGTTGCAAGGTAGTATCTCATACTGCAAAATTTAGCTTCTTCACAATCTGTTCAAAAGGAGAACAAAAGGACATTGCAACCACTATAGCCTTGCCCCAAGCACCTTCTATCAAGCAAAAGCAAGTCGACAAGATTGCAGCAAAGTGAAAAGATTCCTTCTGCACATCATCCTCTCATGTAGCTCAAATTTTTCAATGGCCTCAGCCTCAACAAGTTCGTGACAAACTTCCACAAACTGAGCAGCGCGACGTCTCCAGCAAGAGAAGCAACTCACCAAGATGCAGATTCAACAAACGCATTTCTCTCTCCCCCAATAACTCAACACAATGGAGACCATTTCTTCGTAAGGAGGGAGGATTGATCCAGGTGGATATTGGTGGCCACCCACCCTTTCCAAATGGCTCAAAACATTTTTCTAGCAATTTTGGCAATTTACTATTTTTAGCAGGTTTTAACTTTCGGGGCCATTTTGAGGGCCTAAATGAAGTTTTTTTCGATATCAAGGTTCTCAATGATAATCAAACACATGATTGATCCCCCAAAATGGATCTCCTCGACGATACCTTTACAATGAGCTATCATACGCCTAAAACGGAGATCGTATGCAAAAGTTACGACCCCGGGAAGTTGATGCACCAACTTACCCAAACAGGACCCACATGACTTTTGGCGCTTCATCTCCTAGGGTTAGGTTTTTGGATGTCTAGGGTTTTTGGCATTCCGGTTTATTGTAAAAATTCCTTCATAGCCTCATTGTAATCATCTTCTTGTGAATGCGAGTAGCCATAACATATCTTCTCAGAGATAAGCTGCCACCATTCTAGCGAGTCTTTCACTCTGTATTTTTACAGTCTCTGTACATTTATTTCATTAATAGAAATCATGTATTACTGTACCTCTGTGTTTATGGTTGCATATCTAATACATTTCTGTTATATTATTGAATATATGTGATATCTCTGTGCATTTCTTTATTATATCTCCGATCTCATTTCATGCCGAAAATAATCCGGATCAGTGGTATCAGAGAAGGTTGCTCTTAATCGTTTTTTCAGTGCATGTCCCCAACGAGGTCCGAGTATATCCAGTTGGGTCTTGATCTTGTCTCTCTTGAATACAATCTCTCTCGCACACCCAAGAAACCCTCAATGGTGGAAGAAAACAAAAACGACGGAGCAAACGATCCTATCAATCTATCGCTTGAGCAAGCTCTCACGCGACAGAGGGATGAAATGATGGAGAATTTTGCCCACATCCTTAAATTCCTGCCGATAGCATCGGGCGCATCTTCATCAAGTGGCCACTTTGGAGCACCTCGTCTTTCAAGTTACAAGTTAATTTTGATATTCTTGTATTTGAAGGACAGATAGATGCAGAAGCCCTAGAAAAATGGTTAACTCTGCTAGAAGGTTATTTCTCTGTCCACAATTTTTTCGACAAAGAAAAGATCACCTTCGCACTCCTTAAAGCTCTCCCTCATGTCAAACATTTGTGGGAAACTTACTGGGAACAAAGTTCCACGGAGGAGTCTGGAATATATGGGGCCGATCCCACTTGGGATTTTTTGTGGATGCGGTAAAGGAACAGTATTACCCTGTTGGAAACTATGAGGACCAGTACATGAGATGGACCACACTGTGGCAAGAGAGGGGCCAAGGAGTTCCAAAGTTCACCAATACCTTCCATACCTTGTGCACCAATATGGGTATCAAAGACTCTGAGCGACATTTGGTTCTAAAATACCGTGGGGCTCTACACAGATACATCCAGACTGAAATGGATTTTCTGGACATCTCATCACTCGGTGCTACTTATCGATATGCTGTTAAAATTGAGAAAAAATTTAAGCACCAGAACAAACAGGATTTTTGATCTGTAAATCCGCAACAACCAAAGTATGACAAAGACAGCCCTAACAAACAGTCTTCCGAAAACCAGTCCAAGACACAGGAAAAGAAGGGTCACGGGAAGACAAAGAAGGACACCGGAAAATGGTGTGATTTCCACAAAATCCCCTGGCACAACACCGATGAATGTCGCTCAAAATAGTCATTGGTGGTCGAGATCAGAGACAAAGAGCTGAACCCTGATTCAGAATCTGATTCTGAAAATACTGGTAAAGGACAGATCATTGACGCAGACCCCACTGCTATTGTCGCGACCGTAGCAATTCAACCAGAAGAACCGATAGATCCTAAAGAGGGGGAGTGCCTTTTTCATTCATAGATGTGGGTGAAGGGGACCCCGCTTCATTTTATTGTTGATAGCGAAAGCCAGAAAAACCTCATCTCAGCAGAGGTTGTCAAACAGTTGGGATTGTTGACAACACCACACCCGCAGCCATACAACATCGGGTGGCTTCGACAAGGACAAGATCTCCATGTCATCCAACAGTGTTGATTTTCATACAGCATCCAACCCTTCAAGGATGAGTTATTATGTGATGTTCCCCCACTGGATGTCTGTGATGTTCTCTTGAGCCAACCACATATCTGGAAGCGCCATGTTGTTTATGAGTCTCGACCCCGCAGTGTCATTGTTTCTCTGGGGGGTCATCTCTATAGAATACCAGAGGTAGTTCCAACTACTGTTCCACCTAAAAAGTGTCACAAGGTAGTATCGCATACTGCAAAATTTAGTTGCTTCACACTCTATTCAAAAGGAGAACAAAAGGAGACTACAACCACTACAGCCTCGCCCCAAGCACCTTCTATCAAACAGAAGCAAGTCGACAAGATTGCAGCAAAGTGAAAAGATTCCTTCTGCACATCGTCCTCTCATGTAGCTCAAATTTTTGAATGGCCTCGGCCTCAACGGGTTTGTGACAAACTTCCACAAACTGAGCAGTGCGACGTCTCCAGCAAGACAAGCAGCTCACCAAGATGCAGATTCAACAAACGCATTTCCCTCTCCCCTGGGAACTCAATGAAATGGAGACCATTTCTTCCTAAGGAGGGAGGATTGATCCAGGTGGATATCGGTGGCCACCCACCTTTTCCAAATGGCTCAAAACAGTTTTCTGGCAATTTTGGCAATTTACTATTTTTAGCAGGTTTTAACTTCCGGAGCCATTTTGAGGGCCTAAATGAAGTTTTTTCAATATAGAGGTTATAAATGATAACTAATGGCATGATTGAGCCCCAAAAATGAATTTCCTCGACGATACCTTTCCAACGAGCTATCATACGCCTAAAACAGAGATCGTATGCAAAAGTTACAACCCCGGGAAGTTGATGCACCAACTTACCCAAACGAGGCCCACATGACTTTTGGCGCTTCATATCCTAGGGTTAGGTTTTTGGATGTATAGGGTTTTGGGCATTCTGGTTTATTGTAAAAAGGCCTCTAGAGCCTCATTGTAATCATCTTCTTGCGAATGCGAGTAGCCGTCACATCTCTTCTCAGAGATAAGATGCCACCATTATAGCGAGTCTTTCACTCTGTATTTTTACAGTCTCTGTACATTTATTTCATTAATAGAAATCATTTATTACTGTACCTCTATGTTTATGGTTGCATATCTGATACATTTATGTTATATTATTGAATATCTGTAATATCTCTGTGCATTTATTTATTATATCTCTGATCTCATTTTGTGCCGAAAATAATCTGGATCAGTGGTATCAGAGCAGGCTGCTATTAATCGTTTTTTCAGTGCATGTCCCCGAAGAGGTCCAAGTATAGAAAGTTGGGTCTCAAGCTTGTCTCTCTTGAAGACAATTGATCTCGCACACCCAAGAAACCCTCGATGGCGGAAGAAAAGAAAAACAACAGAGCAGATGATCCTATCAATCTATTGCTTGAGAAAGCTCTCACGTGACAGAGGGACGAAATGATGGAGAATTTTGCCCACATCCTTAAACACCTGCCGATAGCATCAGGTGCATATTCATCAGGCAGCCACTTTGGAGGCACCTCGCCTTTCAAGGTACAAGTTAGTTTTCATATTCATGTATTTGAAGGACAGATAGATGCAGAAGCCCTAGAAAAATGGTTAACTCTGCTAGAAGGTTATTTCTTTGTCCACAATTTTTTCGACAAAGAAAAGATCACCTTCGCACTCCTTAAAACTCTCCCTCATGTCAAACATTGGTGGGAAACTTACTGGGAACAAACTTCCATAGAGGAGTCTGGAATATATGGGGCCAATCCCACTCAGGATTTTTTTGTGAATGCGGTAAAGGAACAGTATTACCCTGTTGGAAACTATGAGGACCAGTACATGAGATGGACCACACTGCAGCAAGAGAGGGGCCAAGTAGTTCTAGCGTTCACCAATACCTTCCATACCTTGCGCACCAAGATGGGTATCAAAGAATCTGAGCGACATTTGGTTCTGAAATACCGTGGGGCTCTACACAGATACATCCAGACTGAAATGGATTTTCTGGACATCTCATCACTCGGTGTTGCTTATCGATATGCTATTAAAATTGAGCAGAAATTTAAGCACCAAAACAAATGGGATTTTGGATCTGTAAATCTGCAACAACCAAAGTATGACAAAGACGACCCTAACAAACAGTCTCTCGAAAACCAGTCCAAGACATAGGAAAAGAAGGATCATGAGAATACAAAGAACGACACCGAAAAATGGTGTGATTTCCACAAAAGCTCCTGGCACAACACCAATGAATGTCGCTCAAAACAGTCATTGGTGGCCGAGATCAGAGATAAAGAGCTGAACTCTGATTCAGAATCTGGTTCCAAAAATACTGGTAAAGGACATATCATTGACGCAGACCCCACTACTATTGTCGTGACCGTAGCAATTCAACCGGAAGAACCAATAGATCCTGAAGAGGGCGCGCACCTTTTTCATTCATAGATGTGGGTGAAGGGGACCCCGCTGCATTTATTGTTGATAGCGGAAGCTAGAAAAACCTCATCTCGGCAAAGGTTGTCAAACAGTTGGGATTGTCAACAACACCACACCCGCAGCCATACAACATCGGGTGGCTTCAGCAAGGACGAGATCTCCATGTCAGCCAACAGTGTTGATTGTCATACGGCATCCAACCCTTCAAGGATGAGGTATTATGTGATTTTTCCCCACTGGATGTCTGTGATGTTCTCTTGGGCCAACCATATATGTGAAATTGCCATGTTGTTTATGAGTCTCGACCCCGCAGTGTCATTGTTTCTCTAGGGGGTCATCTCTACAGAATGCCAGAGGTAGTTCCAACTACTGTTCCACCTAAAAAGTGTCGTGAGGTAGTATCTCATACTTCAAAATTTAGCTGCTTCACAATCTGTTCAAAAGGAGAACAAAAGGACACTGCAACCACTATAGCCTCGCCCCAAGCACCTTCTATCAAATAGAAGCAAGTTGACAAGATTGCAGCAAAGTGAAAAGATTCCTTCTGCACATCATTCTCTCATGTAGCTCGAATTTTTGAACAGCCTCAACCTCAACAGTTTCGTGACAAACTTCCACAAACAGAGCAGCGCAACGTCTCCAGCAAGACAAGCAGCTCACCAAGATGCAGATACAACAAACGCATTTCCCTCTCCCTCGAGAACTCAACGCAATGGAGACCATTGCTTCCTAAGGAGGGAGGATTGATCCAGCTGGATATCGATGGCCACCCACCTTTTCCAAATGGCTCAAAATAGTTTTCTGGTAATTTTGGCAATTTACTATTTTTAGCAGGTTTTAACTTCTGGGGCCATTTTGAGGGCCTAAATGAAGTTTTTTTCGATATAGAGGTTCTCAATGATAATAAAAGGCATGATTGAGCCCCCAAAATGAATCTCCTCGACGATACCTTTCCAACGAGCTATCATATGCCTAAAACAGAGATTGTATGCAAAAGTTACGACCCCGGGAAGTTGATGCACCAACTTACCCAAACGAGGCCCACATGACTTTTGGCGCTTCATCTCCTAGGGTTAGGTTTTTGGATGTCTAGGGTTTTTGGCATTTCGGTTTATTTTAAAAGGGCCTCCAGACCCTCATTGTAATCATCTTCTTGCGAATGCGAGTAGCTGTCACATCTCTTCTCAAAGATAAGCTGCCACCATTCTAGCGAGTCTTTCACTATGTATTTTTACAGTCTCTGTACATTTATTTCATTAATAGAAATCATGTATTACTGTACCTCTATGTTTATGGTTGCATATTTGATACATTTCTGTTATATTATTGAATATCTGTGATATCTCTGTGCATTTCTTTATTATATCTCTGATCTCATTTCGTGCCGAAAATAATCTGGATCAGTGGTATCAGAGCAGGTTGCTCTTAATCATTTTTTCAGTGCATGTCCTCGACGAGGTCCGAGTATAGCAAGTTGGGTCTCTGTAATGATCCCAAGCCAAATTCTTTCTTGGAATCACTAACTACTACTAATTTATTGAGTTTTTAAGTGCATACAAGATTCATCAACACAAGGAGATCACAATATATTCAAGATGTAGAAGCACAAGCAAAGATCTGACCTTTTTATTATGAGCAATGTAAGATCAATACAATA
>JASDQU010014760.1:91411-112686 GCA_032191745.1 Picea mariana | reverse complement strand
GGGTGCATCTTCATCAAGGGGCCACTTTGGAGGCACCTCACCTTTCAAGGTACAAGTTAATTTTGATATTCCTGTATTTGAAGGACAGATAGATGCAGAAGCCCTAGAAAAATGGTTAACTCTGCTAGAAGGTTATTTCTCTGTCCACAATTTTTTCGACAAAGAAAAGATCACCTTCGCACTCCTTAAAGCTCTCCCTCATGTCAAATATTGGTGGGAAACTTACTGAGAACAAAGTTCCACAGAGGAGTCTGGAATATATGGAGCCGATCCCACTTGGGATTTTTTTGTGGATGCGATAAAGGAACATTATTACCCTATTGGAAACTATGAGGACTAGTACATGAGATGGACCACACTGTGGCAAGAGAGGGGCCAAGCAGTTCTCGAGTTCACCAATACCTTCCATACCTTGCGCACCAAGCTGGGTATCAAAGACTCTGAGTGACATTAGGTTCTGAAATACCGTGGGGCTCTACACAGATACATCAAGACTGAAATGGATTTTCTGGACATCTCATCACTCGGTGTTGCTTATCGATATGTTGTTAAAATTGAGCAGAAATTTAAGCACCGAACAAACGGGATTTTTGATCTGTAAATCCGCAACAATCAAAGTATGAAAAAGACGGCCCTAACAAACAGTCTCCCGAAAACCAGTCCAAGACACAGAAAAAGAAGGCTCACGGGAAGACAAAGAAGGACACCGAAAAATGGTGTGATTTCCACAAAAGACCCTGGCACAACACCAATGAATGTCGCTCAAAACAGTCATTGGTGGCCGAGATCAGAGACAAAGAGCCGAACCCTGATTCAAAATCTGATTCCGAAAATACTGGTAAAGGACAGATCATTGACGCAGACCCCACTGCTATTGTCGTGACCGCAGCAATTCAACCAGAAGAACCGACAGATCCTGAAGAGGGGGGGTGCCTTTTTCATTCACAAATGTGGGTGAAGGGGACCCCGCTACATTTTATTGTTGATAGCGGAAGCCAGAAAAACCTCATCTCAGCAGAGGTCATCAAACAGTTGGGATTGTCGACAACACCACACCCGTAGCCATACAACATCAGGTGGCTTTGGCAAGGATGAGATCTCTATGTCAGCCAACAGTGTCGATTTTCATACGGCATCCAACCCTTCAAGGATGAGGTATTATGTGATGTTGCCCCACTGGATGTCTGTGATGTTCTCTTGGGCCAACCATATATGTGGAAGCGCTATGTTGTTTATGAGTCTCGACCCCGCAGTGTCACTATTTCTCTGGGGGGTCATCTCTATAGAATACTAGAGGTATTTCCAACTACTGTTCCACCTAAAAAGTGTCGCAAGGTAGTATCTCATACTGCAAAATTTAGTTTCTTCACAATCTATTCAAAAGGAGGACAAAAGGACACTGCAACCACTACAGCCTTGCCCCAGGTGCCTTCTATCAAACAAAAGCAAGTCGACAATATTGCAGCAAAGTGTAAAGATTCCTTCTGCACATCATCCTCTCATGTGGCTCGAATTTTTGAACGGCCTCAGCCTCAACAAGTTCGTGACAAATTTCCACAAACTGAGCAGCGCGACGTCTCCAGCAAGACAAGCAACTCACCAAGATGCAGATTCAATAAACACATTTCCCTCTCTCCCGAGAACTCAACGCAATGGAGACCATTTCTTCCTAAGGAGGGAGGATTTGATCTAGGTGGATATCGGTGGCCACCCACCTTTTCCAAATGGCTCAAAACAGTTTTCTGGTAATTTTGGCAATTTGCTATTTTTAGCAGGTTTTAACTTCCAAAGCCATTTTGAGGGCCTAAATGAAGTTTTTTTTTTAGATCAAGGTTGTCAATGATATCTAAAGGCATGATTGAGCCCCCAAAATGAATCTCCTCGACGATACCTTTACAACAAGTTATCATACGCCTAAAACAGAGATCGTATGCAAAAGTTACGACCCTGGGAAGTTGATGCACCAACTTACCTAAACGGGGCCCACATGACTTTTGGCGCTTCATCTCCTAGGGTTAGGTTTTTGGATGTCTAGGGTTTTTGGAATTCCGGTTTATTGTAAAAAGGCCTCCAGAGCCTCATTGTAATCATCTTCTTGCGAATGTGAGTAGCCGTCACATCTCTTCTCAGAGATAAGCTGCCACCATTCTAGCGAGTCTTTCACTCTGTATTTTTATAGTCTCTGTACATTTATTTCATTAATAGAAATCGTGTATTAATGTACCTCTGTGTTTATGGTTGCATATCTGATACATTTTTGTTATATTATTGAATATCTGTGATATCTCTGTGCATTTCTTTATTACATCTCTGATCTCATTTCGTGCCGAAAATAATCTGGATCACTGATCTCGCTAGTTTTCTTCCTGGTTGGAACTAGATTGGAAACCCATTTGGAAAATCTCAAATGGACTATAATCTTGGCATCATACATCTTCTTGGTTTCTTTCTCTATCTGGGGAAGTAACTTGGGATTAATTCTCCTAAGTTTCTGTCTGAAAGGTTTATGTTCTTCTTTTATGGGAATCCGGTGTTGTATGATCCTTGTGTCATAGGATTTTAAGTCCTCATAGCCCCAGGTGAAAACATCTATATATTCCTTAAAAGTTCAATGTATTTTCTTTTTTTCTCTGGTGGTAGTGATTTAGACAGTTTTATCATTTTGGGGTTTTCTTCTGTTCCTATGTTACAGTCTTCAACCTCTTTACCGCTAGCTTCAATTTTCAATTTTTTGGCTACATCATTAAAATCAAACAAGTCTTCCAACGAAACTAAACCTCTAGGTAACACATTATTTTTCAACTGCAGGATATCAGAATCTACATCATTTTCATTTATTTTTTCAGCATCTACTATATTTACACTACCATTCTCAAAAATAGATTTATTTACAACTTCTTCATCATGTTCTAAATTTATGTGTGTACATTCGAAATCATTTTTACATTGCAGGAAATATTCAATTTGATCGTCATTTCCAAATACCTGCCAATATCTGATGTTGTCAGGAAAAGTGGGTCTGCATTTCACCTCCACTGTTTACTTGCGAGTGGGACAAAAAGGGATTTCACAGGTAACTGCTGATGTAGCCAGTCCGTCTGCGAGTATATTTTGTCCTCTGGGCATCACCTGCAAATCAACCTCAGTAAAACATTGGAGAGCATCTAAAATAGTGTTTCTATAGGCTCTAAGTCTGGGATGTTTTGCTGCATACTCACCTTTGATTTGCTTGATAATTAATTCAAAATCACCCCTTACCATTATTTGCTTAGCACCAACTTTTTTCAATACTTTCAGGCCAAGCGTTAAAGCCTCGTACTCAGCTATGTTGTTAGTACATTGAAAGTTCAGTTTATATGAATGATTCTCGGAGTACCTTGATCTGTGGTTATGCATCCACACTCTGGCATCAGCTCCTTCTTTACTCACAGCACCATCGAAGTCCATGCTCCAGAAGTTTGCTGGTAATTCCTCATTTTCTTCAACCATGGGGTTTCTTACTTTGAAAATCGTTATATCGTCCTTTGGATCAAGTGTATCATCTTCCAGTTGTGTGATTTGTTCTTTAAGATCATGATCGTTATATAGAATGAAAGAGTCTAGGTCATAGTGTGTGGAATATAGTGCATAATTGTGTGGCTTCTTTTGACTACTGACCATATACTTCATCAGTGTTTCTCTGTAAAGTCTTCTCCGTTGACTGAAAACTGGAATGGTGGCGTAGGACATATCTAGCTGCATGGTTCCTCTCAATTTAGCTCCCCAAGACCTTGATAGCAACATACCATACTTGGGGGGAATGTCAACTACGACGATGTCCATCACCAAACTTTTTGCCAGGATTTGAGCCAAGGTGATGCATAAGTCTTTAATTAGGCCTATACATTTGACCTTGCTAGAATCAAAAGAATGCAGATCTTTGTAAGGTCTGCTGACCTCAAGTCCCAACTTTTCCATCACGACCTTGGGCATTAGGTTGTGAGAAGCACCTGAATCTAGCATAGCGTTGTGCAATATTAGGTCATGGATATTCAAGATGATGTAAAAAGGGGCCATGGCGCCATTATCAGTTTGACCGTCAACTTCAGGACCGAATAGGAGCTCAAGTCGGTCATCAGCAAGGTTTATTGTGTCATAATGGAGTACAGATCCCACATTCAAGGCTTTGGTACCTATATCAGGTTCGATACTTAAAGCTTTTATCACCTGAGACCTATAAATTTTCTTGTTCATCAACTTGGAGAGGGGAATGGGAATCTTCAATTTTGCTAGTTCTCCTTCAAGGCTGAAAAGAGAGGTGGTTTTGTTTAAACTCTGTACTTTTGATTTATCGATAGAAACTTTGTGGATAGGTGCTCCTATTTGAATGGTTGATGAAACTTCTGTCCTACTTGTTCTCTTAAGAATTTCTGGAGTTTTTTGCATGAGAGATTCAGTGTCATTACGCCCAGGGGATTTTTTGGGAGGATTCTCTGAGGTTTTCTTGGTTTCAGCAGCCTTCTTTGAAGAATTATCATTGGTCTTCTTACTCCTCAGGTTATATTGTCTGTGAACCTCCATTATAGCGTTCTCAAAGGCTTGATGTTCTGTTTTCTCAGCTTCCTCATTCACCTCTGTTTGCGAAAGGAGAAAGATTTCATGTTCTTCTTGGGTGAGGAAAATAGACTCATGATCATGATCATGATCACCCATCATATTTATATGTGCATCATCAAACTCCTCAATCAATTCCTCCCCATCATCAGCATAGTTTTTCTGGAGAGGTGGTATGATCTGCTGATCAGGTCCCCATTGTTCTCGTTGATCCCTAGGATCTCTTTGCCTAATATGGGGTGGATTTATCCTAAATTTTGGGTTCCTGATTTGAGGGGTAGCATGATTCTCCCTAGGTGGGTTTCTGTCAGTTATGGTGAGTCTCTCCATCATTTTCTCCATAGCTCTGGCTAGAGAATCTAATTTAGCATCAGACGAGGAAGTAGAAGGTTCTTCCTTGATGGTGACCCTCTTTTCTGTTCTCTGCCTGGCCCTTCTAGTTAAAAGATTTGCTTCTACACTGACGAAACTTTTTGGCATGTCTTCCAGAGTTGTTGCGTTTCTTTCCCTTAATTGATACGACATGTCAGCGTCAAAACCATCAGGGAACTTTATTAATGCCAAACCTTGCAGAGGTTTAATTTCAGTCGGGATAGCATTGTATAGATTGTTGAAACGAGTGTAGTAATCCTGCACTGTCTCTCCTTTGTTCCTTCTAATGTTCTCATACTCCGATAGAATTTGAAGAGGAGTTTTCTTTACTTCCCACTGGTCTAAAAAGGTCTGATGGAAAACAGTCATGTCAGTAATGGTAGCAGCACGTAAAGTTTTGAACCACTTTTTCACATGTCCAGTTAGGCTTTGTACAAATAATCTCATCTGCACATCAGCTTCGTCTACTTCTTGCAGGTCANATGGTAGCAGCACGTAAAGTTTTGAACCACTTTTTCACATGTCCAGTTAGGCTTTGTGCAAATAATCTCATCTGCACATCAGCTTCGTCTACTTCTTGCAGGTCAAAGTAATCGCTCATTTTGTCGACATGTTGTTGTGCATTTAAGGGGCCGGAACTATCAAACAGTGGAAGTCTAGTTTGGTAATCTTGGGGCATGTTATGTAAAGGAGCAACCAATACCAACGGAGCATATCTTGCCACCATGATTGGCGGGGGAGGCTGAACAACAACTTGTGAGACAGGAGAGGAAATGCTTGAAGATATAGAGAACGAAGGGCTTGGAGGGATGGAGTGACCTGGTGTATTTCAAGTAGAAACTGCAGCGATGGTTAAAACAGGAAGTTCGATGGACTGCTGAAGATGGAGCTTGTCTAAGGCCTGACCAAGATTCGCGACTAGGTCTTCGAGCTTGTTAGTCTTGAAGTGAAAACGCTGCTCAACTTCATCTCTAGGAGAAAGTATCTTAGGGGTCCTGGGCTACAAAACGGTTTGGTCTAAGACCGTTTCACTAATAAAACTATCAGATTTTGTCCTGAAAAGACTTGTTTGAAAGGGTATCTCAGATTCAAGGTCTGGAAGAACAACTAAATTTTTTGGGGTGGAAAAAGACCTCAAAAGCGGGCTATTATTCCTCAAAATTTCTGCAGTACATTTTTTCCTAAGTAGTCTTTCGGGATTATCTATTACCTTTGCAGGTTCTGGGTCAGGATGAGCTCTGGTAGAAATTATTTTGGGAGCTAGAACTATTGATTTTATTCTACCTTTGGAGACTTTGGTTATTTATGCAAAAACTTTGACAACCTCTTAACATTATTTCTAGATAAAGATTAGGGTTTGTGTTTTCTCCAAAAATAAAGTTGTCTTTGTTCTAGGGGAAAGAAAACAAGGGGTGGGAAGTTTGTTTCAGTTCTTCCCCAGTATGGTCACCATTTATGTTATCACTCTGTAAATTCCCAGAGGTTGTTATGAGGTAAGAAGAAACTTATTAGAGGTAACCTTAACCAACTGCTTCGAAACTGAAAGCTAGCCCTACCAGTTTCAGAGAGGGATCTCTCTGTTAGTTTTAGATTTGTTTGAGTTTTCAAAGATTTTACGATAGTTAAAAAGAATGTAACTGAGTTGTTTGTATTGTTTTTGAATGAAATGGCTAAATGTCACTTACGCTTCCATTGGGCTATGGGGTTTGCTTTTAAAAGATAGAAGTCAAAGACAATTTAACAAGATTCGTTTCACAGGGCGAGATAGTGCTAATGCTGGATTCTTTAGAAATAAAAATGATGTATTGCTGAAAAAATGAGATATCAGTTAATAACAAAAAAGCATTTAAGAATTTATTTGTTATAACCTCAGAAGAAAAACATTTAAATCTATAAAAGATTAAGAATAGAGTACGTGAAGGTAAATTCTGCAACTTTAACTTCTTTTAAAGATCAGATTCAGAAAGACAATATGGTAACTGAGAAGGAAAAACTTGTACACAAATAGAAGGAACTTCACCAACAATTGACACGCATGAATCCTGTAAAACTTCTCTTTGTATTACTGAAACGACTTCTTGAGGTGTAAAATCCTCCGAATTTCCTCATTTATTCTTGGTTCTGGTCTGCCACTGAGCATTCTCACCACTGGGTGGTAAAATTGCTCGATGAACTGTTTAAAAATGAACTCTATGGAATTTTGCCTGAGCAACGAAGTCCAAGATGTCACCACCTGTGGCTTCCCGTCCTTGTCCATTTTCTGCATCGAGAAAGAGAACCTATCTTCCTGAAAGAAAATGAACATGTAAGCCAATATGGAGGAGTACCGGAACATGCCCTCTGTGGCGAATTTTGAGAACTACTCGTGAATGTTGTCTGCTAAAAAGGTGTTGTAATTGAACTGAGTGGTGGGCGTTTCCTCGGTAGAGAAAATGGACAGAAAACATAATATAGGTTCATCCACCCATTCGTCTGAAAAATAACCAAGCAGGCAACAGAGTGATGAGATAACTTGGTTGCCCTTTTCTGAGAACAGGGAGGAAGGATACGGGGAATTTGATTTGGGAAGCTGAGCATCCTGTGGGAAGAACAATTCAAATATCTGGTCTCTTTGAGGAAAAGATAATTTCTGGTATAACTCTTTTATGGTTTCAAGATTGAAAGGGGAGGTAGATTTAGTTTTGGGTATCTGCATCATCTGATCAATGGCCTCTGGGGTGATTAAGAATAGAGTTTCTCTCGATGAAGAGACTATGGCTATCTGGTCAGAAAGGTAGTGGGCCTGGAATTTGAGGGAAAATTCAGGGAAGTGGTGGACCTAGGGGAAAAGATATAGAGGAAGATTGGACTCCTAGAGCCCGATTTCATCATTCTGATCTAAGAAAGTGTCTTTGAGCCATGACTGCAGCTCTGAGAAATCAATTTTTCACCTTGTATCTGATATTAGATGGTGTTTGTCGGCCAATGGGATCTTGTTGAGGTTGATCGGAGGAGGGAGGAAAGGATTATCCCTAGCCACTGCTTTCTTGGACTTTGGCGCCATAGCTGTGAAGAATACCTGCAATTCAAACAAAAGTTAGTGGTAATGGCTATGGTTGGGTTGCTAATTGAAACGGAGAGGGGACAAAAAAACTTCTGGTGTGAGGATAAGAGAAATAATGGGTGAATGAAAGAGCAGGGATATTTTTGGGTGAACGGATAACCGGTGGGCGTGGGGACAGATCAGCAGGCCTAACGGGAAAGTTAAACTGTAATAAATGGCCAACGGTTCATTGGGGAATTAAGAGGGCAGATGAAAAATGGGTGATGAGTATGACTTGGTGACGTGGAGGGTGTTGATTGGAGACCAGTAATGGTGAGGGGACTTGTGACGGGTGAAACAGGGGGGATGGACTGACAGAGTTATGAGATAGGACTCTTAGGGGAAAAATTGGAAGTGATGTCATGATACGGCGATGGTATGCCAGAAAAGTGCAATAGATTCTTGCCACGTTAGAGTAGGGGGCCTGCCAGAAAACCATTTCATTCTGGACCCCCCTCCCATCGTTAAAAAGAGAATGGTTGGGGGGCTCCAAAAAACATTGACAATCGTCCATCCGCGTGCCCGATGTTGGATCGTAGAGATGAGCACTTTATTTAATGAACTTTCCGGACCCCCGCCCCCCACCGTTAAAGGCATAATGGTTGGGGCGGTCCAGAATTATATCTCGGCCGTGGATCGGGGTGCCAACACCTCAACCATCTAGATCTGTTTTCTTGTTACTCACCATTCCAAACCCACCCACCCCAACCGTTAAAGGCAGAACGGTCGGGGGGGTTCAGAATCATATCTCAACCGTTGATCTAAGTGTCGTTGTCTTGGTCATCCATCTATGCACTCTCTTTAATCTGCCAACACGAAATCATTTATGTAGTGGAGACTTAGGCTTGCAGCCTTTTGTGGGTTTGCTCGGCTTTTCCTGATTTTTACACCATGGAGGTCAGGTAACATACTTTCAAACTTCAAAGATATGAATCGACATAGATCATCATGCATGTTTTCTTGAAATCAAGCCAACTAAACTATGCTCTAACCTAAGTTCTAACCTACTTCCCTATGACATTTAGCCCAGATTAAACTGTTGGACTAAGAAATTACTCTACCTAGGGGCTATTTGACCAAGATTAGGCAATTTGGTCAAATTTATTCTCTATCTGGCCTATTTACTTGACTAAGTTTAGACAATTTAGCCAAGCTTATTCATTAATCCTATCTACATCAATTTGAAAGGACTTGGCCATGCTTAGACTGTATGGACCAATCCATTGTTATTGCATGGGGCTTCATTTAATTTCTTTTATGCCCTCTTTTATTCTTTTCTCGTTTTCTTTTATTTTCTTTCTTTTTCTTTTCTTTCTTTTCTTTTCTTTCTTTTTCTTTCTACAGTGGTCTCTGCAAGTCAAAAACACTGAAGAGACAAAAAATAAAATCAACAGTTGATCCTATAAATTATAGGGTTATAACACACACTACCAATTACTGATCCGTTATGAAACAGGAACCGAGATCCTAAGTTCCTTCAAACAAACTAAAGCTACTCACATCTCTGATCACATTCATGAGTGGAGACAAAGACGACGTTTTATCAAACTTGAGCTTCCCAATCAGTTATTGGCAAAGTGGTTCACGAAATCATTCATAAATAAAATCTCTTGTGATATTTCCATGGGTGGCGTTGTCACCGAAGAACATGCTATCAGTCCTGCTCAGTACCTCGATCTCGTTTATTCACAGACGGGTACTCTTTACGACTTACTCCCTTATGAATTTCCCCCTTCTACCACCACTACTTCAACTACCCCTGTTGCTTCTCATGCAGCTGACGGTGTGATTGTCACTTTCCATGATCAACCTCAAAATACGCAAGCCTCTCCCACCAACCCCAAATCCAATGCTTCTAATGTTCAAAATTCTCTATCTCCTACTCCTCCCACTAGCAAAACTTTTGAGGTTAACTCTGTTCAATCTACCCCTACCGAAAAGAATTAATCTAAAAAAGGGAAGGGTAAGAATAAGGAGGAAAAAAATAATCCGCAGTCTGAGAAAACCAAAACCCAACCTGTTGATGATAAGGATAAGTGCAAAACCCGATACCCTTGCCTTATCTATGGTGACCATCACTATATGAAATATTGTCCAAGATGAGCCGAGGTGACTAAGTTCCTCCAAGGGACCACGAAACCTCCCACACCAGCTGTTTTGTCTCAACCTTTCCCTTCTCAACAACAGGCCCAACTGGTCATCCATGACCAACCCTCTCCCTCCACTACTTCTTATGTACTTATGTGTACTGGTGATTCCAGAAAGAATGATGTTACACTAACCACTCGAGCCAAAGATTATTCTTCCTCAAAGGAGAAGGTTGACGATATATCGCCTTCGTTGGTTCAACAACCTCCTTCAACTTCACCTTCCAACGGTCCTCTTTATCTCGAAAGACTGAGTCTCGATATAGTTCTTCGCCCTCCCCCAAAGGGTGTTGTTCGAAAGTCCGCCTTCAACCCTCATGCACGTGCTACTTAGAACTACAGTATTGTAGAGGATCTGGCGCAAGCACCTTCTACGATGTCGGATCTCGAAGTCCTCCAAAGTTTCCTTGCGCAACGGAAGGCACTACTAAAGGATATCGCTGAAATTGATCCTACAGATACCAATTTGATAATTTTTGACCTCGACGATCACATTCCAAGACTCCCCCCTCAACTAGCATTCCAAATACAAGTTGTTTTCTCTAACAAGAACATTTGTAGGATTGTTATTGATGAGGGTGCCTCCATGTGTGTAATGTTTGTTGCCTATTGGAAAGCCATCGGCTCTCCTCCTCTTACTAAATCACATAACACGCTTAAATCCTTCAATGGCTCTAGCTTTAAACCCTATGGTGTACTTCCTTCGTTGTCTATTACGTTGGAAGGCAAATCGGTCAATGTTGAAGTTAAGGTCTTTGATTCACCTCTCGATTATAGCCTCTTACTTGGCCGTAGATGGATTGACGTGATGCACGCCATTGTGTCTACCCCTTTCTGCATTTTACATTTTCCACATCAGGGAAAGGTCATCACTATCGACCACCTAGCCTTTTTCAACTCTGACACCTATACTAGCAACGTCCCTTTTATCACGAAGACACCTCCTGGGTATGAGAACGTTGGTGTGGGCCTACTTAAATATTCCACTCTGATGGGCACTTTCCCGATCCCATCTCCCGATGTTCCACCTCCTTTGGTTGCCTCGATCAACATGATTTCCACCTCGGTTCGCCAAACTCACTCGTCTTCCTACCCATGGATCATACCTGAACCTGGTGATTATCCTCGCTACAGCAACCAAATTCCTTTAATTCCGATTGAATCTGTCTATCAAGCCATTCAATCGAAAACCCCTTCTACCCCCTCTCTTGGTGATTCTTCTCCTAACCCGTTCCACGTTGTTTTTCCCACAGAAGAGATGACCATGTCGGTTATGTCGATGGAATATACCCCTTGGGATGATGGACATCATCGTTCCATTCTCTTCCTCTAACAACACACCATCGAGAGCTACCAACGAATCTCGACTTCATCGACCATTGTTGTCATTTCCTCTGTTCTTGAGACATCACATGACGTGTTATATGAAGGGAACTTAAGTAATATTTCACCCACCATCCCCCTCGACATATCCATTAAACCTGGAGTTATTGAAAATGTACATATTGGAGCTTCGTTCTCCACTGACGAGGTTGTCAGATATAAATCACTTTTCCAAGAGTTTCGTGACATCTTCGCTTGGAGCTATGAAGAAATGTCGGATATTGACCCTGATATTGTTGTACATGAAATAAAGACGTACCCGGGCGCTAGACCCATCCAATAGAGACTTCGTCCGGTCCACCCCCGTAAAGCAGCTACTATTAAGCTTGAGGTCGAAAAACTTCTTAAAGTTGGCTTTATTTATCCTGTGGCTTTAACTGATTGGGTATCCAATCTCGTTTCGGTTAACAAGAAACAAGGTACGATCTGTGTCTGCGTCGATTATAGGGATATAAATCAAGCTTGTCCTAAGGACAACTTTCCCACCCCCTTCGTTGACCAGATTGTCGTCGATTACGCTGAGAGTGAAATATTCTCTTTAATGGACGGTTTCTCTGGCTATAATCAAATCAACATCTTGCCCGCGGATCAACACAAACCCGCTTTTATTTGTCCTTGGGGCACCTTTGCCTACCGGAAACTACCCTCCAGTTTAAAGAACGTCAGTGCGACTTTTCAACATGCTATGTCTTATGCTTTTCATGATATTAAGCACATTGTACGACCATATCTAGATGACCTATCGGTGCATTCCATGCATCGTAGCGATCATCTGGCACACCTCCGAGCCATTTTCCTTCATTGTCGGTGCTATCGTATACGCTTAAACCCACACAAATGTGTTTTTTGTGTGGAGTCCGGTCGGCTTCTAATTTTTATCGTGTCATGCCAGGGGATCAGGGTTGATCCTTTGAAGGTCGAGGAGATCCTCAATCTCCCTCCTCCTTCTTCACTTCCCCAGCTTCAAAGTTTGCAAGGGAAGGCAAACTTTTTATGTCATTTCATCCCAAACTATGCTCAATTAACGCTCGGATTTACTCCACTGCTGAAGAAAGGTTCTGAGTTCGTATGGGATTCCATTGCCAACAAAGCTTTCGAAGCTTTGAAACTGACTTTAACCTGTACCCCGTTACTTTTCCCACCCGATTATAGTCGAGATTACTTCCTTTATCTCGTTGCTTTGGACTCTACCATCGCCATGGTTCTAGTCTAAGAAGATGATTCACACGATGAACATGTCATTTATTATTTGAGTCAGAGTCTCATGACTACCGAAGCCAAATACTTACATGTTGAAAAACTGGCCTTGGCAGTTTTTCAAGATTTCCAATGTTTCCGTCACTATATCTTACTACGCAAGACCATTGTAATTTCCAATTGCAACCCCATGCAGCACATTCTTACACGCCAGTTGCTAGGGGGAAAATACTCCAAATGGATAGTAATTCTCCAGGAGTTTGACTTAGAATTCGAACGTGCTAAGTCTAAGAAATCCTTGGTGTTTGCCGAGTTGATATGTGACCTTCCCTAGACTGAGACAGAGAATGTAGCAGAGGACTCTCTACCCGATGAATCCCTTTTTATGATCAGTTCTGATGACCTTTGGTATGGGGATATCATTATCTATCTCCAAACTCAGAATTTCTGGCCCGATTTGTCTAGCACTGACCGTCATCACATACGTTACCAAGCCCATCAATACATTATCCTCGGTGACACTCTTTATCGTCATGGGGTTGACTCTATTTTTCGATGATGTCTCACCTATGATGAAGCTGAGAAAGATTTGAATGACTTCCACTCTGGAGCATGTGGTGGTCACATGTCTGGGTATGATACTACCCAAAAGATCTTACGAGCAGGGTATTTTTGGCCTTCTTTATTTAAATATTGTATTATTGCCATCAAAAAATGCCATGCTTGCCAAACATACAACAACAAGATAAGATCGCATCCCGCTCCCTTACATCCTGTAGTTTCCGTTGGACCTTTCACGAAATGGGGCATTGATTTCATGACTTGTAACCCTCACTTGGCGGGGGGAGCATGGATACATTATTGTAGCCATGGATTATTTGACCAAATGAGCCAAGGCGATGCCTACTTTCGACAGTACCGGAAAAACTACAACCCTTTTCATATTTAATCATATTATTACTCGATTCAGGATCCTGCAAGCTATCATTACTGATCACGGTAGCCATTTTTGCAACTTAATGATGTCTAAAATTACCGACAAGTTGGGTCTTCGGCATGAAAAATCAACCCCCTACTACCCACAGGCCAATGGCCAAGTCAAAGCAATAAATAAAATCCTTATCGCTATGCTTCGTCGGATAATAGGAATTCATAAGACCACCTGGCACACGATGTTTTTTCCAGCATTATGGGCCTATCGGGCATCTATGAAGTCTTCTACGGGATTTACCCCTTTTCAACTAGTCTACGACATTGAAGTTGTTCTCCCTATTGAATGTGAAATACCATCCTTGAAGCTAGCCGTCAAACTTCTCCCAAACACCTCTGCCGAAGAGGAGCGTCTATTATATCTTATGCAATTAGACGAGACCCGTCGTGATGCCACCTTAGTTATTGAAACCCAGAAGAAACACATAAAAGCCCAATATGACAAGCATGTCAAGCCGCGTGTTTTCTCTGAGGGAGATCTAGTTCTCCTCTATGAACAAGATCGTGATCTGCTAGGAGCTGGAAAATTCGAAGCTATGTGGCATGGTCCATATATTGTCAAACAAGTGTTAGAGAAGGGAGCTTACGAGTTAGTATATTATGATGGCATTCCTTTGAGTGAACCCAGAAATGGGCTTTACTTGAAGAAGTACTATGCTTAGATTGTCTCTACATGAGTGCTTGTACTTTTACTGTACCATACTCTTGTGTGTTTTTCATTATTTGGTTTCGACCCCCAACTGCTTACCTTATGTTGTGCTTGGTTTCCAGATGTCGACGTCTTCTCTACCCTATATTGGCTTCGCTGATGGTGCTAGCTGTAGTACTCAGAACCTAGCTTCTGCTGCTTGGGAAATCTATGCACCCACCAATGAACTTATCAGTTTACAAGGTGTTTGCCTCTGTCGTGCAACCAATAATATCGCAGAATATAGTGCAGTCATTGAATTATTGATCGATGCTATCTCACTTGGGATTCGTCACTTTGTTGTACGACTTGATTCACGGCTAGTAGTACTCCAGTTGAGTAATGTCTACACTATCCAAAGTCCTACTTTGTTATGGGTATATCTATGAATTCGTCTCTTGGAACGTTATTTTGATTATATTGAATATCAACATATCCCTAGATGTCTAAATACATTAACTGGTGCTCTAGCTAATTATGTGTTAGATAGACATTTGAGACATTTATAAATCCAATCACACATTACACATTGTATATAAAAGCAGAGTACGCCAGTAGAAGCCTCATGTATATATATAATTATGAAAAAGTTTTACAAAAAAGTGTTTTCCATCCAAGGACCAAAATATCAAAATATAGAGCCCATGGCTCCTACAAAATAGAATCATAGATGACGTTCGAAATAGTATCATGGATGTCGCTCGCAATAGAACACTACTGCCCGTGCTACCCGATGAAGTAATGACTAAGTAGGAGTCGAACACGCCTACAATATGGTGTTGATAATGCCTCGGGACCTCCTCGATCGACATGTCAGGGATGTCTACCGTCAAGCCTTCTAAGTTCTACTCCATTGCCTCATAGTCGTCAGCATCCCACCCTGCTACCACACATGCCTCTCCTCACCTTTGAATCGAAGATGTGCCCAGAGGTCGATGTGGCCCTACATCTACATAGTCAAAAATCTCTGATTAGTCTTTAGATCGAAAACACAAAAAACATCTAATATCCTAAAAAACCATAAAAACATTATAAAGAACAAAATATCTTTCTTATCGAGATCTCCCCAATGAAATCCCTCAAGGAGAGCCAAGTCAGGATCACCTCGAAATTCTATGCCCTCGTACGCATAATCATCAATCATCAATATTTGAGGCCTTAACCAATCAAAAAATGTATCATTGTACTTGATTATAGGGCCCGCTACATGCCGTGCCATAAGGTCACACCATCATTTCATTCTTGGGTCTCATGGGGCTGGTAACCCCTACTCTACCTGTAGCTGCGAATGAGGGACTCTTTCTAAGAAGAAATACACCAAAATGGACCCACACCCAAACTACTTTAGGTCTCCTCTCTTGCTTTTAGTGAGTTGTATCTTCATACTCCGAAGCAAACCATCACACCAATTGAATACTTGAGGTTCCAGACATTCAATGGCATATTGAAAGTAACTTTGGAGTGCCATGTGTGGCGACACACTTCTTGCCATCCATGCAATGGTAAAGAGGATGGTTCTGAGAGTCAAATCCCGCACACCTCGGATAGCCACTTTACCTTTGCGCCTTTTGGCATCCAGTTCACAGTGCTAACGAATATACTCACTCATCGGCAAGCCACCACCTCGACCCCCTGTCAGAGACACCTGTGCCCCACGACGGGACAGCCCTGTCAAAAAGTAAATATCCTTAATGTCCAAGGATAGGACATGAACACCCACGTGAAATACTTGTTGTTTTACGTCCCACATATGGACCTAGTACTCTAATAGTCTTTGTTGGGCTCTCATGCCTTGGACTTTGAAAAAATTTAATAGGACACATTGTCGGAGGGCATCAATGGTTCTTGTATCATTCAAAGCCATAAATTCATCATCTTCATGCTCACATTCTCTCCATTCCAACATTTTTGCAATCAAACACCTGCATGGAAGTAAAAGAGGATAGTTAGCACCTTTATCCACCTTTTTTGGAATTCTTTTTGGTTCAGCGCTTTCTTTTCTATTTTGGTTTTCGGCTGCCGCAACTGAGCTTCAGTTACAGTGTGGGATTTCCACAGGCGAGCCGTTGGGCACCTACAAAAATCCTTGATTTTCGCAGGGCCCAATATAGGCCACTTGCAGCAGCCCCTGCGCATGCCTACCGGCCCAAAAATCACCCAAAAAATCATCTTTTGACCACCAAAAACAAATTTTAAACCATTGAAAAGGAAGAAGATGAAGCACTTACTGTTTTCACGAAAAACGTTCGTCGATTGATCACCTGTGATCTTCGCAATCGCCCGCCAAAGTAAGGGGTGAAAAAGGGGTTTTTTGACAAGTTCTTGACCAAATACAAATGAAATGGTAAAAAAGAACTTACTCTTATTTATTTCATTTTTTACCCTATTTCATAATATTTTGTATTATAAAATGTGTTTGGTCATAAACCCTCATAACTAATAGTTTCGTAAGTGTCTTGTTTTTTGTAGGGAGAAGACTAGAGTCCTAATTAACGAAGTATGGAATTTTGTTCCGCAATTTGTGTTTCTCTCCGTTACGCATATCGATACTTTTTAGGGTTTTTTAGTAAAACCTCAAGTTCACTCTTCATTCATTCTCGTGCTCGAAAATTTATGAGAACGCAACCAAATATACTTTTGTTGTCCTTTCATACTCGTCTTGGTAACACGAAAAATGACACACATGGAGTATCATTTAAGCTCTTTTCACACTCCATAAAAACAAAAAGATTGTCAAGCGACCTTGTTTTATTCACGCTCATTAAAGTATATGAATAAAATGTTCGATGGGCGATAGTTTATCACTTTTTCGGTCATGACGAACTATTTTACGTAAAAGGAACTGAGAGAGTTCTCTTTAAAGTGTTTTTCAAACTCTATAAACATGAAAAACTACTGAGTTTTCTATCTGTAGACTCGTTAAATAAAAATCGAAAGACCCACATGGGACCAAACCACTCCTTCTTAGGGTTCCTTAAAAATACTCTAAGGGACTCATCCAAAGGATGAGCTTACATTACAAGCATATGTTATCCTCCTCAAGCTTGCGTAAAAATAAATAAGTACTCGCCAGAAATGGTGGGGGAAAATTTGGGAAAGAGATGTGTTTATGTACATGTGTTAGTGGCAGTACTAGTCGCTCTTAAACATGACACCCCCTTCGTCATTTGAATCCGGGTTGGGAAATCCATTTGTCTCTCGTCTAGCCTTCGTCGAATTCATATCTTGGGTCATCTTTGAGTCAATGCTGCCAAGACCAGTGTCGTTTCATTCATATGTTCAAGAGAAGTCCAAACAATCCCTCCTTCAAGTCAGTTATCTGCATTGTCATTTCTTACCATGTTGACCTTCCCTATGTCAGCTTCGAATCATTTTCTTTGACCTACCCTTAATCTGTTACTTACTTCATGTCACTGATGGGGGATACATCAAGGCCCTCCTGTGACGAGTCTTTTTCCTGTTGACTTCAACTCATCATCCGGGAACAAGGCTTAGAAATCGTTTAGTACCTTAGAGCCCGCATGCCTCAATGGCAGGTTTCTTCGCTCTCAATAGTGGATTCACATCATTGGTCCCTAATCAAGAGATTTCTTCGAGTGTTCGACTTCGGCTCATTTATTCATATTTGTTGGATTGTACTAACGTACCTTGGGAGTCATTGACATCAATGGTTATTTCCCTCGCACTTGTTAACGGTATTCATCAATGACCGGTAATCAAGTGATTTCTACCATGTTTGACTTCAACACATGTAATCGCATGGTTAGATGTGTACTTACGGACGACGGGATTGAAGACCCTGGATCTCATATTTTTGGCCCAGGTTGAGATGGAGTATTCATTATTTGAATTGACACACAGATCCACTTTGTATGTCTCATGGATGTGTCTGACTTTACACTTTCTAATACATAGATCCACGGTGTATTTCTGGTGGCTATGTAGAATTTTGATGACATGGATCCACAGTGTATAATTGGTGGCTATGCCTTACATTTATGATTTCAATCACTTGTAATCTGAGCATGGGAATGCCTACCTCATAAATGTTATAATTCTATGCAGATGCTTGATTGTGTGCAATTTCCTGATTGGTGTGCTCCTTGTTTCCGACACATGCACACATTTTACAAAGTATTTTGGTTGTCATATGTTACAGCCTCATACTTTGGGGGGCATTTTGTTACACATTATTTTGGTCACTCTGATGATGACCCCATAGGCATGTGTTCAGGCTTCCAAAACAATCTTTCACATGAGGAAAATGGCTGAGTTCTTCCCCTACAAGGCACATTTTTAGAATGGCGCTACAGGCTGACAGTGGTACATAGTGAAGAAATCAATGATTTCTGTAGGCTTCTCTATGCCTGGCCTGCAGGATTTCTGCATGTTGCTATATCGGCAGGGTGCAGCGGTGCTTGAAGCTAAGGTAAGGAAGAAATTTCATGAAGTTTCTAGAAGGAGAATCTTCTAGAATATGAGGTGGCGTCCGTATGGTTGTGATCTTATTGGCTTTTCTGATTTGGTGGGATCATTATCATCCTAGTAACCACTTCATCTTATCCTATATAACAATGGATTTCTCATGGAAAAGGTTAAGCAAGGTCAAGCAAGATTGAGCAAAGAACAGGCTGAAGACTGTGTGGAGAATCTTGATACAATTGATGTTTGAGGCCTCCATTTGTCCATCAAGCTTTGTGGATTATCTTCATGAAAATTTGGAGCAAGTGTATGTGTGTGTTGGAACAAAGGACCATAGAAAGGGAACTTGTGACATCAAGGCACTTTGGTTGTATCTTCCACTTCTATTTAATATGATACAACGACATGTTTCTTTCCCATAAAATCATTAGTATTTTATTACATGACTCCTGTTAGAAAAACAGGACCATGGAGCAATAAAATAAAACAAATGTAGAAACAAAACACATAAGATACACAATACAATAGAGACACAGATTTACGTGGTTCGCCTAGTGTGGGCTACCTCCACCAGAGAAATTGCCAGGTCCTTCTTTTATTATTATCCAGCAAATGAAGGGATACAACCTACAGCAAACCTGTTGTAACTTCCTCTTCTTTCTTTCACAGTCTCCTCTCTTAGAATACAATACTCGCCATAATGCATAGCCGCAATACATTTCCCTCATAACAGAGGGTTGCCTTCTAGGGGAAAAAAACCCTAACATAATTTCTACCATTAGATCTGCGACCTTATGATGAACGGTCCAGATTTACAATGAAATTACAATATACATTTACAAGGCAATTTTTCCTTCGGGGGCTTCGCCCCCGAACCACCCAGCCAAGGGGATAGGCCCCCCGGACCCTGCAGAGGGGGTACCCCCACTCTGCACTCCCCTGCATGGAAGAGTGCACATACTTATGGGGTGTAAAGTCTTCATGGGGTATAAACATGACTGAAAGCAAGGACCTCTGAATCAGGAACATAATCAGGCTCCACAACCAACAATATCCCACTTGGATATTGATCTCAACAACTCCACCGGTGTTGTATATGCTGGACTCTGAACCTTCTTAGACCTAGCAAATTTCTCATCTTCATCTTCATTCTTGAAGACCAACTGAAACTGAGCAAGAATTTAGTTTCTTCCTGGTTACTCCCCTTGTTAACATGTCTGTAGGATTCTGGCTAGTGTGTATCTTTTCCAACTTCAAATGTCGATCTTCTAAGATGGATCGTATGAAATGGTACCTCAACTGTATATGCTTAGTATTTGAATGGAAGGCTGGGTTCTTTGCAAGATGAATGGCACTCTGACTATCACAGTACAACCTGTTGTTCTCCTACTTCTTTCACCATTCCTCCATAAACCTCTGTAACCAAATCATCTCTTTACTAGCCTCTGTACCAGCAACATACTATGCCTTTGTTGTTGAAAGTGCAACAACCTTTTTTAGTTTCAAAATCCAACTTACTGTTGTTCCACCTATAGTAAAAACATACCCTGTGGTGCTCTTCCTGCTGTCTTTATCACCTGCCATATCTGAATCAACATATCCTTGTAGAAAAGTGTCTGAACCTACAAAACATAATGCATGAGTAGCAGTACCTCTCAAATACCTGAGAATCCACTTTACTGCTTCCCAATGTTCTTTACCTGGATTGTTCATATACCTACTCACAAATCCCACTGCATGTGCAATATCTGGTCTTGTGCAAACCATTGCATACATCAAGTTGCCAACTGCTGATGAATAAGGGACCCTGGACATGTATTCTATCTCCTCCTATGTCTTGGGACACATTTCCTTAGTTAATTTGAAATGGTTGGCCAAAGGTGTACTAACTGGTTTTGCATTCTGTATTCTAAACCTCTCCAACACCTTCTCTGTGTACTCACCCTGAGACAATGTCAATTTGCAATTTTTTCTGTCTCTTGTTATTCTCATGCCAAGGATTTTCTTTGCAGCACCCAAATCCTTCATCGCAAATGAATTGGCTAATTTCTTCTTGAAAAAATTTATATCCTGCATATTATACCCTGCAACAAGCATGTCATCTACATACAATAGCAAGATAATATAGCTTCCATTTTCTAGCCTTTTAAAATAAACACAATGATCAGAATGACATTTACTATAACCCTGTTCTATGATAAACCTGTCAAACTTCAAATACCACTACCTTGGAGCTTGCTTTAGGCCATACAAGCTCTTCTTCAACCTGCATACCAAATTCTCCTTCCCTTTGACCTCATACCCCTGTGGCTGTTGCATATAAATCTCTTCCTCCAAATCCCCATGGAGAAAAGTTGTTTTTACATCTAATTGTTCAAGATGCAAATCTTCTACTGCCACA
>JASDQU010014760.1:73901-90366 GCA_032191745.1 Picea mariana | reverse complement strand
CTCTTTCATGCCTTGCTCCCACTTCTTTTTGGTGTCTACCTACATTGCCTCTTCATAACATTCGGGTTCACCAGAATCAGTCAACAATAAATAATACAATGAAGGAGATTATCGTTTAGGGGGTATACTTAACCTGGTAGATCTTCTAACAACACTTGCAGGTGTTTGAGGTACCTGCTGCTTCTGTTGTTGTACATTTTGATTTTCAGGTTCCTTTGGAATTTCTTTTTCAATGATCTCATCAAGCACTGTGTATTCTTGTTTTTCTTCTTCCTGTTTCTTTCCCTGCAACTGATCTTTGTACATGACCTTCTCACTAAATATGACATCTCTACTCCCAATGATTTTATTATTTTCATAATCCCATAAGCGATAACCAAAATCATTAACACTGTATCCAATAAAGGTACACTTCTTGGATTTAGACTCAAGCTTTGTTCTATTTTCTTTATCAATATGGATAAATGCTTCACAACAAAAAGTTTTAAAAAAAGAATAGTTTACCTTTTTTCCTGTAAATTCCTCCTCTGGAATTCTACCGTCCAAAGAGCTTGAAGGTCCTCTATTTATTAAGTAAACAATAGTATCTACAGCATCTACCCAGAACTGTAAGGGCAAACCGACATGCAATCTCATACTCCTTGCATGCTCCATGATTGTCCTATTCATCCTTTCTGACACACCATTTTCTTGTGGTGTTCTTGGAACTGTCTTCTCTCTACGAATCCCATGGTATGAACAGTAATCATCAAACTCCTTGCTGAAATATTCACCTCCATTATCCAATCTGAGACACTTCAAACTTTTTCCTGTCTAATTCTCAACTAAATCTTTCCATTTCTTAAAAGTATAAAAAACATCATATTTTTGTCGAATGCAATAAACCCAAGTTTTTCTAGTTGCATCATCAATAATAGTAACATAATAACGAGAGCCACCAAGAGATGATACCTGAGTTGGTCCCCATACATCTATATGCACAAGCTCTAGCCTTTCATTCTTCTTTTCTTTTCTGACTCTCAGAAATATGACTTTCTTTTGTTTTCCATAAACACAATGCTCACAGAAGTCCAAATCAATTTGTTTAAGATCTGGCAGCAAATTTCTTTTGTGAAGTATCTGCATACCCTTCTCACTCATGTGTCCCAGCCTATGATGCCACAGTGTTGTATTCACTCCTGTAGAAGCTAAAGAGATAGAAGAGTCAGTATTACCAGTACATAAATACAATGTACCTACCTTCTCTCCTTTTTCTATCTGTTGGCAGCCAATTATCATTTTTCTATTGTCTTATAAGCTGCCTACACCAATGTTTTGCAAACATCATATTTTTCGTCGCAATTTTTCATATAAACGACACTTTTATTTTTGCGACATTTTCACATTTACCTTCGTTTTGTTTTCACGACTGTAAGCGTGAAAAATTAGTCTTTCGAACTCGCATTGAAATCATTATTTGAACTATCGTTATCCTTCTTGTCGATATGCCTATTGTGCTTACATTTCACTTATCATTATGCAGCTGGCAAAAATTTCGAACTATACTCATTGGACATTCTTGTATAGATTGTGTGACTTGGTTTCATTGAGTTCGTGATGCATTGGCATTTGGATTTACATTTTATTTGATCTACTTAGCCATTGGTTTCATGAAAATACATAGGTGTTGTGGTTAAATCTTTCATATATATCTTTTAATATGATACCTATGTTCATGTTTTCATAACTATTGGCATGTTGATTATATGAAGACCCATTGACACCTTGGTTAAACTCTTGATATGAGTTGTTACAATACATTGGCGCATGGTCAAACATTTGGTATTGGTTTCATTGGTCGGCCAAGTGACATGACTGTTGAACTATACTATAATGGGTAGAATAGCTATAAGTCGGCGGTTGTACTGTGGCAATTACTATTATGCATGGCAGAGATAAGCTCCACCACCTTCGCACGATGACATTAATTCCTATCCCTTATCCCCGTTTACCTCTGTTCGCTCGGGTAACCCTTCACGCACTCTACTCCTGTGTATGTTATGACCCAAACCCTAGCTCATTCACCATGTGCTCGGCTCCATGGCACTGGTGGTGCGAATCGAACCAAACGGCAGCCAGGCCTTGCTGTTATTTGACAATGCCCGGAAGGACTTGGAGGATAACGGTTGGCTTACCTTCTTCCAGAGATTTGAGGGTTTTAACTTAGCTGTGGCGCAACAGTTCGCCCTAACTTTTGATGGCTGTAGAGCCAAGGTGGGCGACATCCAATTGGAGATCGATGAGAAGTTTATCAGCTCTGCTATAGGGTTACCTGCCATGGGCCAGCGTTGGTTCAAAAATTCTAAGGTCGAGGAGGTGCCATGGACGCTACTATTCGTCTCCCGAAAAGTCACCTCTTGTGACAGAGGTATGCCCATCTCTGCACTTAAACCACGATGGCATGATACTTTTGTAATAGTCAAACAGTTCGTGACCTGTGAAGGTCGATATGGACTCATGTTTCTCTACCACTTGCGTTTGTTAATGAATTTTATGGGATACTCATTGAATATGTTGTTTTACTTTCATCGTAGCCAATATAAAATGTCGAAAAGGTTTAAAAGGCAGAAGGCCGACAGTAGCCTGTTCCACCATGGACTTATTAAACTTATCGTTGTTTATCATTTGAGTCTACATGGTGATAGCTGGAGAGCTTTCATCGCTTGAAATGGTTTTGATGACACAGACCCTGTCCAGGTTGACAAGCCTATGGTTATGGAAGCCAAGTTCGGGCCACCGATGCCCTTCCATGTCCTACTGCCATCTCCAAAACCCTCGGTCGACCCTGATGTTGACTTACCAGACGTTGTAGCAGAGAAGGCCGAGGCTATTAAAAAGCCTGAGAGCAAAAGGGCTAAGGCAAACCCTACTGTTATTTCTAAGGGTAAAAAGAACGCTCGGCTTATTTCAAGGATGGCTAGGAATAAACCTAAACCCTCTATTGAGCAGAAGCCCATCATCCTTAGTGAGGATTTGGACTCAGACATAGAATGTTTTCTAGCCAGTGAGTACCCTTACTCACAGGGTTTATGCCCCGAACCACCTTATGATTTCGTGACTAATATTCCCCCTTGCCTAAGGAATAATCCTAGCTACCCTGGTATCAAATTCCCTAACGAAACCCTCGGCAATGTAATTAAACCCTTACCTGTGCTTTCGAAACCCACACAATCGCCCTGTGACCAATGTGATTTATGGTTGGAACGATATTACATTGACGTTCCCATACTCCAATCGAAAATCCAATCATTGGAAAATCAAGTTGCAGTATTGACCAGTCAAAGAGACAAGCTCCAAGCAACTGATAGGAAGCAGAAGACAACTGGCTCCATCATTTTCAAGAATATTGAATCGGCCACAGCCGTTGTCAACTCTAAGTTGTCATGATCAAGCTGTCTGCTCGCCATACAGGTATGATTTACGATATCGTTTTAGCTCTTTGAATGACCAGGATTAATATAGTGATTGGAATTTGGTTTTCGAATGGCTCTGTTTATATTTCGAAATGGCTCTGCCATAATGTTTTCATCCTGTATCTTTTTCGCTTTGCTAAAAATAAATGGAATTTCGTTTTGGATACATGATTTGATCATTCCCAGTTTAGCTATTGATAGATTTTTATCGGATTTGATTGGTCTTCGTTTGGATTTGATTTGTTTGATTGAGTTAGCGAAACTGATGGTTTGCTTTCAATTGAATTCGTTTTGTATCTACTCTGAACAGGAAGTATTTCATGCTCAATTTAGAATATGATCACGTTTGGATTTGATTTCGTTGTGGTTCATATGCTGTGATTGGCAACGATTTCAATGAGTTTGGTTGTTACAATATTTTTAATATGCTCTGTCATGTAATCTTCTAAAAACAGGAAGACAACTCTGTTCGGCTTCAATTTGGAAAAAACTACTCTGTTTCGTATGAAAATAATGCTCTTATTTAAGCCTATGCAAATGCACCCGAATCGTGGAATGGTTTTGATTCGTAATAACTATGTTAAAACCTTAACTGTTCGATTCGCTCTTATTCTGATTGGATTATCCCATATCTCGAGTTGGCAAGATCGTTTTATGAGTTGGATTCGTATTATAGTTACTGCTCTGATTGATTTGTAAAATGAAATGGTCAACCTAGATTATCTCTATCAAATCCGGTTATAATTCGTTTGAATGGAATGATTTTGATCAAAGTCAATCGATCTTGTTTGTCCAATTTGCACTAACAAACGATCGTGTAATTCTTACGAATTCTGTTACCAATTAATTGATATTGTTATGATTTTATTTGAGTTGATTTTCGCACCAGTTTGAGTTAATCCACTCGTAGCATGAATCATTTGCCATGACAATACAGCTATAACGATTTGAAAACGATCTTGTTGGATTCGATCATATCTTCTGTTGATAAGGCAGCGTAACAATTGCCTACGATTTGTTTTGATTATATCGGTTTCAAATTGATATCAAACGATTCACAACTGTAGATTATGATTATGTTCGTTCGATTTTGTGGTAACAAAAGAAATAGAGTACGCATATCTCTGTAACTATTTGATTAATTTTGATCCTGTTTGATTTCGAATGGTGTAACAATTTCAAATTGATTGATTCGTTTTCAAATGGCTATTAGATGTTAATTGAAGTTTAATTCTTTAAAAAAAATTCAATAGATTTTAATGCTGATTCTGTGTCTTATTTAGACCAGCTACAGAATCGCAAGATTTTGTAGCTAGTCTATAGAATTAGATCTTTATCATTTTATTAATAAAGGACCCTTCTAACTTGTCCAATTTTTACCCTTTTCAGGTAAATTTGAATTGCATGGGATGTGCTGGACAGTTTAGGAGATGTTATGTGATTTAGTTTTTATGCTAGGTTCCTAGTTTAGTCAGACTTGGGATATCTTCCCTGATTTTATGTAAACAGTTTTGATAACTTCCACAGGGAGGTTTTACCCTGTGGAAAACCTTTAAATACTTATTATTTTTGTAATAAGGATCATCCTCACTTGTGGGAGAACCAGGCTATGGATTTTTAATACAAACTGAGACAGAAGTTGATGTTCTGCTACAGCTTTCGCTTTCATAATATCAATCTTTTGTTTCAAGTTTATGCATGTCATTTGTAATTGATTATAGACTACTTTAGCTATCATAGTCTATTGCAGAATGATGTGATTTAATTAATGTGATCCATGTCTGATTTCTTCCATTACTTTAAAAAAATACAGCAATTACTTAGTTCAGTTCATGAATGACAGATTTCTCTTCTTCATCAATTGAATGATTTAGTATAAGTCTTTGCATACAGGTTTATCTAACTGTGAAGATTTATAAATCATATGATTGTTGTAATTTGTTATGTCTTGTTTGTCCTGTAATCATAATTGAAGAGCACTACAGCTATCGTTTACGAGAAGTTCCTGGATAATTTGGAGTGGGTTTCCTCCCTCCGATCAGCTAAGACAATCATCATACACAGGACAAATCTGGAGCATTTCTCCAGGTCAGTTTGTAATTTATTTTGTTAGTTTGTTTAGTATAATATTAGTAGTTTAGTTAGATATATTGTTAATTAGATGTGTGGTTAGAATTAGTATATTAGTTGTTTAGTTTAGTTAGTTTTTGTTTTATTTATGTTCATAAAATTATAAAATCAACAAAAATATCTTTCTCTGTCTTAGGGCAGAATGCAAATGAGTTTTTCAGGTTTTATTCAAATCTGTAAATTGTAGATAGTGTACATTTTGTGAATAAGATTTATTGATGTTAGTAATTAGATAGTTAATTAGTTATAGTTAGTATAGTATTAGTTAGTAGATTGTATATATATAGAATAGTTAGATTAGTTTAGTTTGTTTTACAGTTAGTTTTAGTTAGATTAGTTTATTAGTGTGTTTTATTTCCTTTTTAGTTAGATTAGTTTAGTTTGTTTTAATAGTTAGTTTTAGTTAGATTAGTTTAGTTTGTTTTAGTTGTTATTTTTAGTTAGATTAGATAGTTTAGAGTAGTTTTCTTATTGTTTCTTAGGACCTTAGATCGGCTAATGGAGCCGCTAAACCCATCAGGGTGGTTCATTCCAAACGACTTGGGTTATTAGACAACCCCGAACCGGTTCCACTCTCTCAGTTGACGGACAGTCGATTTCGCCCGTCAACACTATCACCAATGATCCTTTGATTACCTTCCACATCTTATCTATAAATATGGATACACAACCTTCACTTGCCAATTGCCCTGTTGAAATTATATTTTTCCTTAAATCTAGAACATGTCTTACCTCTTTCAACAACCATTGGTTTCCATTGCGTTGCTTTATTTTCACCTTTCCCATTCCAACAATTTTGCATGGTGCATCATCACCCAAATGAACCTATCCAAAATCACCTTGAACATAATCTAGAAAATGTTTCCTATGGGATGTGGCATGAAATGAAGCCCCTAAATCTACTACCCATGACTCAGAAATATTATCTACAGAAAGAATCAAAGCATCTTGTAACACATCACCTATTACATTTGCTTCCTGATTTCTCTCTTGTTGTCCATCTCTTTGTTTCTTTAGAGCTCTGCAATCTTTCTTCAGATATCCTTTCTTCCCACAATTCCATCACTCTATCTTTCCAAGTCTGGATTTGGATCTGCTCTTCCTAGAATTCCCGCGGTTTCTTGAGCCCTTTCCTGTATCCTTTTGTCTTCCCCTGTTCTCCATGTTCAACGCATTACCCGATGTCTCACCTATGCTTTTCCGTCGCATTTCCTCACTAAGGATAACACCAACAACATCATCAAATTTTAAAGTATTTGAACCAGAGACAGAGTTACTTACAGCCATGACCAAATCGTTCCATCTTTCTGGCAATGAGCACAATATTAGAAGAGCCCTAACCTCATCATCAAAGTCCACTTTTACAGAACTTAGTTGATTAGTAACCGTATTAAATTCATTTAAATGATCTGCAACAGACCCACCTTATTACATCTTCATATTAAATAATCTCTTCATTAGAAATACCTTATTGGATGCCGAGGGTTTTTCATACAGTTTAGCCAACGTGTCCATCGGATCCTTCGTTGTATTTTCTTTCAAAATATTGAAAGCCACCAATGCTGCCAAGCTCAGTCGTATCGTTCCTAGAGCCTTTATGTCAAGAATCTTCCATTCTTCATCCTTCATGGTCGTCGTCTTCTTTACTACTCCGCCCAATGGTAGCAATAGATCCTTCTGATATAAATAATATTCCATCTGCATCTTCCATAACTGGTAGTTTTGGCCGTTAAATTTCTCAACCCTAAACTTTCCATCTTCCGACATTGCTCCCACTCGAACCAAGAACCCTCTTTTCCTGTGAGTTACCTTTCTCTCTGATACCAATTGTTAGAAAAATAGGACAGTGGAGCAATAAAATAAAACAAACGCGGAAACAAAACACAGAAAATACACAATGCAATAGAGACATAGATTTGTGTGGTTCACCTAGTGGGGGCTACGTCCACCAGAGAAATTTCCAGGTCCTTCCTTTATTATTATCCAGCAAATGAAGGGATACAACCTACAACAAACCCACTGTAACTTCCTCTTCTTTCTCTCATAGTATCCTCTCTCAGAATACAATACTCACCATAATGCATAGCTGCAATACATTTCCCCCATAACAGAGGGTTGCCTCTAGGGAAAAAAAAACTAACATAATTTCTATCGTTAGATCTGCGACCTTATAATGAACGGTCTAGATTTACAATGAAATTACAAGATACATTTACAAGGAAATTTTTCCTTTGGGGGCTTCACCCCCGAACCACCCAGCTGGGGGGATAGGCCCCTCGAACCCTGCAGAGGGGGTACCCCTCCTCTGCACTCCCCCACGTGGAAGAGTGTACATACTTATGGGGTGTAAAGTATTCATGGGGTATAAACACAACTGAAAGCAAGGACCTCTGAATCAGGAACATAATCAGGCTCCACAACCAACAACTCCTTGATCACATGTTTAGGTTTCCATTGAATCTATAATTTCTACTTTCACTTTGGTTGGTTTGTGTCATTGCAGATATGATCTCACAAGAGCACTGGAGCGAAGCAGGGACAATAGAGATATAAGGAAGTGATATATAAAGGTATTTCATACACTCCTTCTTTGATGATAAATTCAATGGTAGCAACCTAGGGAAAGCGTCATGTCTTGTCTTGTTTTGTTCTATATCTAGGTGGATCTAGGGAGATTAGTTTATGTCATCATTCACCAATTTATCCAATAACAAGGGGTTTCTCTTGCATCTCCGGGCTAAGAATATTCTGAAATATTTCTATGGCATCTTTAAAGAATAACTTTTGTTTTAGAGGGTCATACCTATCTTCTTTAGGTGTTGATTTCTGGATCTGAGGTAGAGTATCAGCATCAGCTCATGTCTTTGCTCCTCCTCGAGTAACAATATTAAGGTTGTGCAATTGTCCCTTAATAACCCTCTTGATTTCTAAATTGATGAGGTTAGTTCCTCTTTGTCGTACTCTATCCTCCCATTTTGCAATTAATTATGGGTAGTCTTTAGTTGCGTGCCCGTTGGTTCTGCAATGAGAGCACCATGGTCGCCTTGGATGAGGACAGTCTCTAGCCATGTGACCTTTCTCATCACAGTTATAACATCTGCTTGGCCCTCTTCCCCCAGTTCTTCCTCCTCAGAAGTCTCCTCCGACTCCACCTCCTTGACCTTTTCCTGGTCCCTGAGGGTTTTCATTCACCCTGAATGTTGTTCGATCTAACTTGTCTGCAAGTGCATCCAACGCTCTACATTGATTGGTAGTGTGCATGGTAGACGCGCAGAACTCACAGTGTATTGTATTTGGTACTGTCAAATATTTCTGCATAATGGGGCACTGTCTTGGCCCATGCCCATGGATTCGGCAGATTTCACAATACTCGGTTGTTGGTGCTACTTGGCCTCCTGGATAAGCATGATACGAAGTGGGGTTATGGAATGGTAAGTTCTTCGACACTTGCACAACTCCTCTCGCGGGTCCTAGTGGGGTGTACCATTGGATTCTGAGGAGGTCCCATTCCCCTTATTCGTAGACATTCGTTCGCCAGATGACCTTCCATATAACATCCGATGCACCAAACCTGTGGTCGTCCTGGTCTGGGTATCATCATCTCTTGAATCTTTTCTGTAAGTGTCGATATTTGCCCTTATAGTTGTGCCATATTCACATCTACTGGGAGTCTAGTCATTCTCAGGCTCCCAGGCTATCCTTCCATGTCTTCAATCTTCATCGATTGTTCCAAGGCATCTGTTAACGTGGCTATCCACTGTTGCGTTAGCGGAATTCGAGTTAGAGGCATCAACCCCTGAATGTACCACTCCCTTTGATGTTATTCGTGGATTGGATGTGCCAACCTCCCTATAGAACCTTTAAACTTCTGGTTCTATTCCTAGGCTGATTCACATTCCCGTTGCTGGATCTCACGCAACTCAGATAGAGCCTATTGTTCCGACTGGGGTAGTTTGAACTCTACTATGAACCTTGTTCATACCTGGCCAAGCGTGAATGATTGACCTTGTGTTCATGGCACTCCTGGTTCAATGATCTTCATGTACCACTTGAGAACACGACCTCTCAAGGTAGTCTGGAACTCGACCAGCTTATTCGCATCTGGAGTCCCTCTAGATCTCCAGATTGCTTCACACAAGAACTAGTGTTGCTCAACGTTTTCATCTCCCTTACCTCAAAATTCTGGGTATCAAGCAATCCAACCCCCCGCATGGCCAGCCATTGTTGATCTTGTTGTTCCTATCAATATAAATCCTAATGGTCCTGCTTGTGATCTACCAAGGGATCCCAATATCCTCCCTGTACTCCCACTTCCTGGTTATGACTGACTAATTAATTGTACTGGAATAGAACTAGCATGAGAAGGTAGTGTCAAACTTACTGCTTGTATAGAAGACACTTAGGGTATGGGTGATTCGGGGCTAGCACTACTAGCTTCAAGGTGGTTTTCTTTGATCTGGGGGGTCTCATTTGCTTCCACTAGGACGATCTCTTTGACCAGATTCCCGATCTCTCATGTTATCGAGGTTGAATCTTCTCTTTCTTCTTCAAGATTCATGACGGCTTCTTCCTCTCTTACGTCTGCACCTTCTCCTTCTTGTCCCATCTCCCGAGGACTTCTTTCTCTATGTTCTTCTCTCTCATTTAATCTTTGACTAGCCAGTTGTTCCTGTCTTCTCATCTTCTACAACTCTTCCCTCTATCTTTCCTCTACTTCTCTTGATCCATCTTCTTTCCTCAACTTCTCAGACTGTCTTGTTTCTTTCTTGATCTTGTCGCGCCACCACTTCTCAACTATGGCGGATCTCCTCAAGGCTCGATCGTCTCTTGAGTTTGTTTCTTGTTGTTCCCACCCCATTTGTCAAAGAACCCTTCCCCTCTCTCATGCCATGACTCTCACCCCGCCTCACCCTACCCCAAGCGAGGGTGTTTACGCTGCCATCTCAGTCGAAGACATAGTCAACATCCCCTCCTCCATCAAGAAAACCTTAACCCACATGGGGATTTATCTCAACAGTATTCCCCTTGCATCTTTCTTGAAAACCGCCTCTGCTCGCGAGAAATATTGGTGGTTCTCAACTACAAATACGATGATATATCCCTCTAATGTGGTGATGACCCAGAAATCAACTGCTCGTGTGACCGGACAATCCAGCCTCTGAAGTGCTGCTACATTTTCGGTGTCCCACGTACAGATCCTCTTGAATCGCCCTTGGAACTATGGAGCTTCTTAGAGCCTCTTTATCTAGTGGAAAAATTCTTCCAAGAATTTAACCTAGAAAATCTCGTACTGGTCGCTCGATCTTTCTGAGTAAAAGATTGTTTCGCGAGTGTTTTCCACTGATTTTCTCCTTAGTTTCGCTTCTTTCCATATGAAGGCGTCACAGTTTCTTTCCCACCATTGATCAATACCAGATCTATGGATCTACGAAAGCATTCTCCCTACAGGTTCCCTTTTAACACAGGCCCCGGCAACGGAACCATTTTGTTGGGGCAAGTTTAATCAAACCAGGGTCCTTCTCAGGTAAACAACAAAAGGTACCATGTAGTCTAGAGCTTTAGCATTTTCATCTCCTCCGAAGAGAAGAAGTCTCACCCGAAATGCTGCTAAGACAGATAGATAGGGAAGGGTAGGGAAAAGACTTAAGAGGATCCATAGAGCCTTTAGGACTCATCCCTGATCTTGCGCAAGAGACATAAACAAATATGAAACATATATGTGCAAGAATCGAACCTACTTACGTTAAGAACAAGCATCTAAACACATAAACATCGAGTAGAACTTATAACCCAAAAGGAAGAACTGTAATGCATAAGGAAAACACACAGAGACACATAATATTTGAAAATTTAGGTCCTTCTTCATATTATCTTCAGAATCTTTCCTTGATTATAGACTCATAATTACACAGTAGTGCACTATACAGACTCTTGACTCTGGACTCATGTCGCAAAGCTCCAATTCTCAAACTAATAGATCAAATTCATTACAGGATCAAGACTCGACTTGACTCAACTCCCCACAACCAACTCGGAACCAACTCGTAATCAACTGACCAACAAAAACAACAATGTCAACAACAACAACCCTTTTACACTTATGTTCAACCCTGTATATAGCTGGTTTGTGTCTTCTATTTTGGCTTGCGCGCTTCCTTTTTCTGTTGCAACCGTTGTTGCTTAGCTAGCGTTGCACTGTCTTTCGCAACTGATTTTTGTTTCTCTTTCTTGCTCTGTTGTCCAGCCTCTGTTGAAGCTTGCACAACTCATGCTCGGTCAAAACTTGCGCAATTCCTTATCCAAAAAGGAAGGGCCCAACAACAACTAACCCAATTAATCAACAATCTCCCCCTTTGGCATTGATGGAAACACTCTGATGCAATACTGAAGTCATGTCGTGCAATACTGAAGTCATATCACTCATTCTCTTCATGTGGCCATCGCTCCCCCTGGAACCATGCCTCTGTGCTTTGCATCTGATAAATCTCTCCCCCTTTGTCATCGATGGAAAATGTATCTTTCCATCTGGTGCTGCTCCGCCTAACTGAACTGTCCTTGGGGATACTCCCCCTGACTGAACTCTTCCTGAAACTAATCCCCTGACTTGAAATGTCCTCTTTATGGTGCTTCCTCATGTAAATCTAAGACATCTAAGATAAGCATTCAAAAGAATTCATTTTGGAGTAGAAATTACTCTGATTCTCTAGCGAAGATACTGAAAGGCTTCCCTTGGACGCAGTTTTGTAAATATGTATGCCACTTGTTCTTTTGTACCCACATATTCAACTCTGATATTCTTCTCTACAACCTGTTCCTGTAGAAAGTGAGATTTGATTGAAATGTGCTTCGTCTTGGAGTGAATCACCAGGTTCTTTGAGATACTGATGGTGCTTGTATTATCACAATATATTGGAATGGACTCATCCTACTCAACCTATATATCTGTCATAGTTTGTTTCATCCATAGAAACTGTGTACAACATGTTGTTGCCACAATATATTATGCTTTGGTTGTAGACAATGATATTGATGATTGTTTCTTGCTTAGCCATGATACTAAACACTCACCCAAGTAGAATGTTTCTCCACTGGTGCTTCGTCGATCATCAATGCAACCTACCCAATATGCATCTATGTAGGCAATAAGTGATAAATCATTTCCTTTTGGATACCATAATCCAAACTCTTTCGTTCCTTTGAGATATCTAAAAATCCTCTTCACTGCTACGACATGTGATTCCTTTGGTTCTACTTGAAATCGTGCCACCTGTCCAACTAACTGAATTACATTTGGTTTGGATGTTGTCACATATAGTAAGCTACCAATCATTGACCTATATTGCCTCTGGTCTGTAGACTTTAAATCATCATCTTTGCTCAACTTGCAACTGGTTTGCATAGGAGTGGTAACTGGTTTGCAATCTTCCAGCACCTCTTTAGAATTTCTCTAATATACTTAGTTTGAGAAATAAAAATTCTTTGTTTGCTTTGACGTATCTGAAGACCCAAAAAGAAGGATAGTTCTTCGAGTAATGACATTTCAAATTCATTCTGCATATCCTTTGCAAATTTGTGGCTTAACCTGTCATCATTGCTTCCGAAAATAATATCTTCAACACAAAATTCAATTAATAAAATACTATCTTGAGTTACCTTGATGTAGAGGTTCTTGTCTGCACTTTATTTTATGAACCCTACCTATTGTAGATATTTATCCAATCTAGAGTACCATGCTCTAGGAGCTTGTTTTAGACCATACAAGGCCTTCTTCAATTTGCACACGTAATTTGCGTTCTCTGACAACTAAAATCCTTTTGGTTGTTCGATGTAGACTTCTTCTTCATCTTATGCTTCTTCTTCGTAAAGTTGTTCCATTGATTCATTTTCTTCTTCCTTTAATTCGTGTCCACCTGTTTCATTAATTGTTACATTGATCATTTCCACAACTTTGTTCAACCTGAGATTGTAACACTTGTATGTTTTCTTTATACTTGAGTAACCAACAAGTACTCCTTTGTCCACACGAGAGTTAAACTTTCTCATTCTGTCGTCTTCTCTTTTGATGTAGCATTTGCTTCCAAATACATTTGTTGGTCTTCCTTTCCATAGCTCGTAAGAAGTTTTGTCATTGTTGTTTCCAAGCATTACTCTATTTTGAATGTGAACTGTTGTATGCACTGCATGTGTCCAAAAAATATCTGTCAATTTTGAATCCATTAGCATTGTTTGAGCCATTTCCTGTGTAATTATCATCCATTATGATAATGTTCCTTTGTCTCTGAACCACTCTCTAAACCAATCTATGAATCCATGCTCCTGTCCACCATCATATATATGTCCAAACCTGCTAAGTGTTCTTATGAATCGATCTTTGTCCATATTTTCCAAGACTCTACTGCAAATTGTCCATAATGTTGACCCATTTATCATTGTACTATCATGAAGTATTCACTACTACAATTGATTGTACTCCTGCTAACTAACTGCTCTAGATCTATCTATTCAAACTCTGGAAGTTGCTCGAAGGATGGTTTCTTTGGTCTGTCATAGCTATCCCATAGACTCCCCTTGTCTAATATTCATGTTACCTGGGAGTCTCTAAGTCAGATGACTCAGATCAATTCCTACTATGATGTGTATTCATCATCATCTTCATTGGTAGATTCATCATCTCTCTGAGCTCTGACTTCTTTCTTTCTGTCTGTGGATTCATCTTTCACTACAATGAATGCAACTACAATCTCTTGAACCTGTTCCTTATTTACCTTTCCTTCTTTTCTTTTAGTTGTTTTCCAAACCTTTTTGTATCTGACATCTTTCTTTTTCTCTGTAGAATTTTCTCAATCTCATTTTATTTCCAATCTTGTGATCTCTAGGACCTAGTCTTTGTTCAATATCTCTTCTTCATGTTTTCTTATCCATATTTTCTTACATCTGATATTAGTGTTCTCTTTCATGGAAGTATCGATCATGCTTCTACAATCACTAGTTTTGTGTCCATAGTTATGACATTTGTAGCATTCAATGTTACGTGGGGCCACATAGGCATTTCTTTCTTGAACATTTCTTTTATAATCCGTGCAATCTGCAACCTGATATCCAAAGTTAGTACAATAAAAACAATGACCATAAAAGAAATTTGCATACCTATGAGTGAATGATCTTCTTTGTGGCGTAGTCCTTCTGAATTTTTTCCTTGATTGATCATGATCATGATTGAAGCTTCTTTGTGGCTTAAACATGGATGGTCTTCTTGAAGATGTATCTTCAATAGTTTTCTTATATTCTGGTTGACCACGATTCCTTCCTTTGAGTACTTCTGCATAAATCTTTCTATTTTCTTCATTCTTCTTTTCTAGCAACCTAGAGTGCTTCTCTTCATTCTCTATAATTGATGTGGATGTTTATGTCCCTTCAACGTTCTTGTTGAGCTTGACGATTTTACTTCTCAATGTGACAACTTCTTATTCAATCTTCTCAACCTCTTCTTCTTTCTTCATTATCTGACACTTCATGACTTCTTCTATTCTTTTCGCTTCTTCAAGCTGAATTTTTAATGTGATTATTTCTTCTTCAAGTACTTTCTCTTCTTGACCAAACTCTGCCTCAAGCTGGTTTAGATCGTTAGTTCTTTCATTAAGATGATTTGTCAATATCTTCTCTCTCATTTCTTCTTCTTCCTTCTGTGCTTCTATATTGGCTTCCAAATACTGCTTTTGATATTCAAGATTTTCTTCAATCTTTCTAGCTTCTTCTAGCTGAGTTCTTAAGTTCTCGATGACCTGTTGGGCTTCTTCAAACATGTGAACACTTTCCTTTTGTTTCATCAATTCTTTCTTGAGTGACTTGTTTTCTTCTCTTAGTGCATCTAAAGCACTAATAAATTCTGCTTCATAATTGTCTTCCTTTTCAATTAGTTTTTTTGTCTCATTTCCTTCATGGCATTCTATTTCAAGATGTCTGCGTTTTTCACACATATCTCTGGTGATTATGTACTCTTCATCTTCTGAATTTGTTTGAAATGGTGAAAATAATTCTTCTTGATATGTATCTGCATCTTCTTTGGCATTTTCTGAATCTACGATGGGTGAAGAATATATGTCATGTAACTTATCCCAAAGTTCTTTGGCGAATGAACATTTACCAACCTTTTCTCTTACTAGATTAGGTAATCCTTCATAGATGAAATCCATTGTTATTTTGTTATTCTTCTTCAATTCCTTCTTGGTTGCGGTCTTTTCCCTTTTTGAACTATCATATCCTGTAACAATTGATAGCCAAATATAATGTCCCTATGCCTGTAAAAATACTTTTGTCCTTATGCTCCACATCTCATACTTAAAACCATTATGACCATTAAACATTGGTACTCCATTCTCAGAATAATCCATGATCTCCTTCCAGTGGTTAAATTGTTTCCTAAAGGAACCGGCTCTGATACCAATTGTTGGATTACTGAGAGGGGGGGTGAATCAGTAATAGATCAATTTAATTCTTTTTCACCATAAAATGCAAGTGTTATATCAATGTAGCACTATCATCCAATAGTTGCAGAGTAAATAAACAATGAACAAATGAGCAATCACACACATACACAGTACACCAGTGTTTTACGTGGAAACCCAAAGCGGGAGAAAACCACAAAATGTTTTTTCTTATATCTCTTTAAGAATTACATTCATTGGAAGCACCAACTTCCTTTGTTTTCCAACTGCAACTGGAAGGAGAATCCAACCGCCTAGTTTCTTAAGATACAACCTGTTATCACCCCATAATTTATGGGAATCATCTTATGACTTGGATATTATCTGTATCTGGTGATTTGGTTCACAAATGATATTGCATTCTTCAAATAATTTGTGAAAAAAGAAAAAGAAAAAGAA
>JASDQU010014760.1:55410-73801 GCA_032191745.1 Picea mariana | reverse complement strand
ACAACCCCCTATGTTCTCCGACTACAACCACATGTCCTTACCCCATCCAACCGCTCTGACATAGAAATAGAATGATGGAACCATTGTCACACTATCACTGTGAGATATACTATTGTAAACATGCACCTGTACCAATCAACCTGTAATCAACCTGTACCATAAACAAGTGCATCAACCATGCACCAACCTGTACCAAATAAACTGTAATCAGCTTGTGCCATAAACAAGTCCATCAACCATGCACCAAACTGTACCATTAATGGGTGCATCAACCATGCACCAAATATGTACCAATCTTGCATCAATTACATGTAAACTATGACTCATCAAGATGTACCAACATCATCAACTATACACCTCATGTATGTGCCAACTCATCAACTACTTGTCTCAACCATGTACCCAAATGTAGAAACTGAATATGTCACTGAGAAACCTGTCACTGTATACTCATCAACCTATCTGATCTGATCACATATACCTCAAACACTATACCACAAGTTTGTACCTCAAACCATGTGCTAGAACCTCCATGTTATACAACCTCTATCTGTACCAATAACTTCAACAACATACCTCAACCAAAAGCTCTCAAACATGAACCAATACTAAACTTCAGTAGATATGCCTTAGATCAACTCTACAGCAAGCCATAAACTCCCAAGAAAGCATCCAACATATTTACAAGGCAAACCCTCAACTTGATTCATAAATTCAACACTACACATATGAAAACCATACCTTTTTATCTTCTTGTAGTGTTCTGTTGCCGCAGTTTTCCTACCGCGAATCCACTACCACGATTTTTTTGCCTCAGTTTTCCTGCCCCACTTTTCTTGCTGCAATTTTTCTGCAACACTTTTTCTGCCGCACTTTTCCTGCCGCACTTTTTCTGCTGCAATTTTTCTACCACACTGCCACAATTTTCCTATCATACTTTTCCTACCGCACTTTTTCTGCCACACTTTTCCTTCCACACTTTTCCTACTGCACTTTTTTTGCTGCAATTTTTCTCTATCAATAATACCTGCGCAAATAACCTTTCACAAAAATAGATATTCAACGATATTCAAGTGTGTTTTGAATGAGAGACCCTTGCCTCTTATTTATACTTTTATGTAGCTTCCTCAAGGGGTTACCTTCTAACCATCTTAACCCACTTTCCTTATTTTAGGGTTAACCCACTTATAACTACTTGTCCACTTAACTTAACCACTTTCCATAATTAGTAAGTTCTTCGTTAACTTTATTATTTAAATAATTTCTTTTGCATCCTATTTGACTTATAGTACACTCATCACTTCACTTTATTATTTAAATAATTTATTCTTTGCAAACACTTTGACTACTTTGACCTTTTGGGGCTTCTAGATGCCTCATGAGGGTTCTCCAACTTCACCTGGTCATAACTCTCTAACTGTGAGGATTTATGTGACGTTCCACGTACCACCGGAAATAGCGTGACATGTACTATCCATATAGAATAGATTTGCTTGCAAATATATCAACGCTCATACCATTATTCATCAAACAAACTTGGGTCCATTACCCAAACCTTTGTGCTATCAGAATTTTCTACTAGAGTTTCTTCAAGGGCTGACATCAATGACAACCAACCCAATTAATCAACGGGTATGTCTCCCCATGTCTTCATGCTTTTGATATTTATTTCCTAATCTCTTTCTCTAACAATTTTTCTCCCCTTGAATTCTCTGCAAGATTTCGTGTAAATCAATGTGGGGCTTCTTTTACTTGCTTCCTTTCCTCTCTTCCGGTGCTTCTTGTCCATTGGTGTTTCCTCTTGAAATTCATTGACATATATAAAAACAATTAAAATTTACTTGACTTCAAATATTCATGGCTCACCAATTTCACTTCAATGACCATACTTTCCTCTAATGATATTGTTCCTGCTGACAATTTCCCTTCCCCTGTCTTGGTGTGCCTTTCAGTGCTTACCTTACTGTGATTAACTAATTTCACATGTCATTATGATTTCTTCCACTGTCGTGTATCTCCTCTGATTCATGTCAAGTACTATCTAATAGACCTGCCAGATATCTCATGAAACCATGTCGTAACAAATGTCCCCAAATATGCTACGATGTTGACCCATCTGTTCCAACTGATCACAACATATTCCTTGCTGCTCAATCTGCTTGTTCAATCTGCAAATCAGACTCTACATGTATGTAAAAATATGTATTGAATATATCCATTCCTAAATACATGCCTGGAATCCTTAATACAATCATGAATCTCTGCCTGAAAAGTATGCCACTGATATTCTTTGTAATTTTCAGTTGATGTCTGCATGAGAATGTGTTCCGACAATTGCACCTCGAACAATCAAATTGTCACAAGACATTTTGCACTTCTGCAACTAAACCATTCTAAAACTATTTTTCCAAAAACTGCAAGCACTTCAGACTACTCAAAAGATAGTTCTCTGATTTGTAGAGATGTTGCTTAGACTCCCCCTGTTCAATATTCATATTTACTGGGAGTCTCCAAGTTGGATGGCTCATAAAGGTAGAGTAAGTTGATCTAATGCGGAGTAATCTTCCTCTCTGTATATGAATTCATCATCTTCCTGAATTCTGACATCTTCTTCTTTATCACCTTCTTGAATTCTTACATCTTCCTCTTTTCCTATAGATTTGTCCTGATCTCGTACTACTGCAAATCCTGAGAGTATGACTTATAAGTGTTCTTCATTCATATATTCTTCCTTTACCTGTTATTGTGTTCTTTTCCAAACCTTCTTATATATGATATCAATGTTCTCTTTCATACAAGTATCCATCATGCTTCTACAGTCACGAGCTATGTGTCCATAGTTATGCCATTTGTAACATTCAATATTGTATGGAGTCACATACGCATTTGTTGCTTCACCATTTCTTCCATAATCTATGCAATCTACAACTTTGTGTCCAAAGTTATTACAAGTAAAATAATGACCATAAAAGAAACTTTGATACCTGGAATTGAATGATCTTCTTTGTAGCATCCCTAGCCACCTGTTGGGCTATGCCACACGAAAATTTCGAACTGTGTACAATATTTAAACATACAAATACTCTGCAAATACATAGATTTATACAGAATAATAATAGAAATACACATGCAACATATACAGGAAAAAACCATAAAAACAAATGCATAAATAATGATGCAGCATGTAATTTCACACACAATTGACACTTATCTTTCATAAAAAGATCACCAACTATCTGCAGACCTTCCACATTCCTCCCGACCATAGACCACACTACTCGTAATCTTAGTAGTGGGTCACCCCCATGTTGGGGATAAACTCTACCAGGGAAAAGGGAATACTAAGCCAGTCTAAGGTTTGACAAGCAACATAATTGCTCGATCCAAGGTGCCCAACTGTTGCAACTAGCCTACAGTCTCTCATTCCCCACATGCTTGTCCCACCCCAGAAAGTGTGCCCCTTCTCTCCTTAACAGTCCCTCGGTTGCCACACTTCCCTTCTAAGGCTTCAACAACATCCCAGAAAAAAAGTCTCTGATCCCTATATCCATTGTCCAGCGCACCAAGGAACAATTCTGAGTAGTTTCTCACCTAGAGAAACTACTCACGGTCTTGACAACCTACTTCTTCGACATAGCAAATCTCTCACCTGGAGAGAAATTCCTACGAGCCTGACAACACGCCTCTTCATCTTGCAGTCCAAACCAGGTACAGGTAACCCTCGTAGCATGGATGAGTGGATGGTAGGTAAACCTCCCTGCATAATCCTGGAATGATGGCAACCCCGAGTTTGGATGGTAGGAGAGAATAATCGAAAACATGGTGAAGGAATGAGGTCCAACTCTTCAGTTAACCATGTACAGGTATAGTATTGGTACGAGTAAGGTGCAAGTATGTTGCTGGTGACAGAGAGGTAAAGAGGGCAGCTCCCATCCATGAGTGTAGGAATGGAGGAATGATGGCATACCCCTGGTAATAAACGAAGGTTACCCTCATCAAGGAATGATGAGAAGATTCCTCCATGAATATCGCAGAACAATGGAGTGTAAGAGTAAATTTTCCCAAGAATGACAAGACCCCCCAAAATACACTAAGTTTCCCAATATATCTGCATGTCCGCTACTAGACACTTGTCTTCATGAAGCTTCATGAGCTCCACTTGTAATTCATTCCCTTCCCATAGGAACTTAGGATAACATAAAATTATATCCATACCTTAGACTTTAGGAATAATAATATAATATTCCTTTGGGATTAACCCCACTAGCTTATTCCCTTCCTAGACTCTTAACCCCCATTCCCTTTCTAGTGGAGTTTATCCCCCATACTCATTTGTGGGTAGGTCTGCAGCAGTGATGTACTTTATTAATGATATGAGTGTTTACATATTACAATAATAGGCTCATTGGCCTTCAACATCTAGGCTCTTTGGCCTAATAATCACATAAGCCTTTTGGCCTATAATAAATTGGCTCACCAGCCTATAAAACATATTTACATTTACGATTGGGGTTAAGCCTAGGGGTATTACATTCCCCTCCCCTCCCCTTATTTATGCATTGTCCTCAGTGCACTATATACCATGTACAATTCAAAATTCCTCAAAAAACTCCATGTGTTTGCTAGTGAAGCTTGTTATCCACCCAGTTCTCTTCTTTCAAGTGCAGATTCATGTATTCATACTATAGATGGAAGTCATTTGCTCTATTCCATAGAGTTGCTTCAGGAAAGAATTCAGCTCACTCTTCCATTTGAAGCACCCTCATTATTGTTGGGTATGTGTTATATTATTTGCATGAGTAGTAGTGTATGGGCATATGCACCAGGTGCGTAGGGGGGCGGAGCCCCCCGCACTGGGGTTGGGGGGCAATGCCCCCGAAAAAAAAAAATCAACATTGAGACCGCATTATATTTAGGTGGTTTTTCGGCACATGGTTTCTTTGTCGATGGTTTTCTATTTCCGATTAAGGAATTAGGGTTTTGGACTAATCCAAGTCATTGGGTTAGGGTTTTGGATGCCTCTGGCTCCTATATGTATTTTTTATTGTAAACATTGTAACATGATGAATGAATATAGAATATGTTGGTTTTCCCAGTTTGGGTTTCCAGGGAAAAAATCTTTGTGTAATGTTTGTATTTTCCATTGTATCTTTTCTTTTCTTTTTCTAAATATCTGTTTGCAGTAGATATTGTACAAGGTTACAATTTACATTTGGTATTAGAGCTTTATTGGCTTCAGGGAGACGCCTTTGTGGTGAAGGGTTTGGCTTGGGACTGTGATAAGCCTTGTTACAGTGGGAGATCTGCGGTATTGTTTTTCAGGTGAAAAGAAATGGCAAGCAATTTGAGGATGGAGATCGAGAAGTTTAATGGGAAAAGTTTTGAGTTGTGGAAATTCAAGATGGAAGATTTGTTGGTGGACAAAGATCAGTGAATCACGGTAGATCCAGGTACTGCACCTACAGGAACTTCTGCAGATGACTGGAAAAAGTTGGATCGGAAGGCAAAGAGCACAATCTGACTATGTCTCTCTGATTCAGTATTACTAAATGTGTCAGAGGAAGCTACAACCAAGGATTTATGGGAAAAGTTGGGGAAGTTGTATCAATATAAGTCCCTGGTAAATAAACTATTCTTGAGAAAGAAGTTGTATAACCTGAGGATGAGAGATGGAGACTCGGTGGCAGAGCATTTGAACGCCTTCAATACTGTGGTAAGTCAATTAGTATATGTTAAGATTAAAATTTAAGATGAAGATAAATGTATTAGTTTGTTGTGTTCTTTACCAGACTCGTGGGATAGTCTGGTTGTGGCCATAGGTAGTAATACAACTCTCTTGAAGTTTGAAGAAGTGGTCTCATCCTTGTTGTCGGAGGAGATGAGATGGAAGAATATGGAAGGACATAGCACAGATGCATTATTTGCAAGAGGACGTTCCCAGGAAAGAAATAGATCTAATTTCTGAAGTGGGAGATCTAAGTCTAAGGGTAGATCTAAATCTCCTAGAAAGTTTGTAAGGGTATGTTGGAGATGTCAAAAAGAAGGGCACTACAAGAAGCAATGTAGATCCAAAGTTGAGAAAAAGAAGGGATCTGAATAATCTTCTTCTACAGAAGAAAAGACCTCCAAGGAAGAAGGAGGGGATGAGTACTTAGCCTCTTCAAGCACATATGCAGATCATGAATCATGGTTCGTTGACTCTGGTGCATCCTTTCATATGACTCCCCACAGGGAGTGGTTCTGCGAATATGAAAGGTATGATGGAGATAATGTTTTCTTAGGTAATGATTCGACAACCAGAATCATAGGAAGAGGAAGGGTCAAGTTGAGGCTCATAGATGGAAGGATTAGAACACTGCCTGGTGCTCTGCACATCCCAGGTTTGGCCAGAAATTTGATTTATGTAAGAAAAATGAATGATGCAAGGGTAAAAACAATATTTGAAAAGGAAACCTGTAGGATGGTTCGAGGAGCAATGGTGTTGCTAAGGGGAGTTTGGTTTGGAACTCTGTATAAGCTACAAGGAAGAACTATTAGTGATGGGTGTAATAGTTCCATTGTTCCTGATATTGTAATTGAAGAAGAAAGAACTCCTACAGTCTCTGGAGAAAAGGTTATGTTGTGGCATCAAAGACTGGGGCATATCGGAGAGAAGGGTCTTCGACTACTACACGGTAAAGGTATGGTTGAAGGTATGTCTAATTGCTCTCTGGATTTTGATTTCTGTGAACATTGTCTATATGGGAAGCATAATCGAGTAAGATTCCCGATGAATTCTCAAGGAAGACTTGGATATATTTCCTCAGAAAGAAATCTAAAGTCTTTGACAGGTTTAAAGAGTTTAAGGCTCTTGTTGAGAATCAAACAGAGAAAATAATTAAGGTGTTGAGGACAGATAATGGAGGAGAGTTCTATGGAAATGAATTTGAAGAATTCTGTAAGAAGTGCGGTATAGCAAGGAAGAAGACTACTACATATANTTCTGTGAACATTGTCTATATGGGAAGCATAATCGAGTAAGATTCCCGATGAATTCTCAAGGAAGACTTGAATATATTTCCTCAGAAAGAAATCTAAAGTCTTTGACAGGTTTAAAGAGTTTAAGGCTCTTGTTGAGAATCAAACAGAGAAAATAATTAAGGTGTTGAGGACAGATAATGGAGGAGAGTTCTATGGAAATGAATTTGAAGAATTCTGTAAGAAGTGCGGTATAGCAGGGAAGAAGACTACTACATATACACCTCAGTAGAATGGAGTTGCAGAAAGGATGAATAGGACGTTGATGGAAAAAGCAAGGTGCATGCTCAGTGGTGTTGAGTTAGGGCAAGAATTATGGGCAGAGGCAGTGGGTATTGCATGTTACCTAGTCAATAGATCACCCTCATCAGCATTGGATGACAAGACTCCACAAGAGGTATGGATTGGTAAGGAACCTTCTCTCACACATATCAAGGTTTTTGGCTGCGATGCATATGTTCATGTTCCAAAGGAAAACAGGAGTAAGCTAGATAAGAAGGTTGGAAAGTGTATCTTTATTGGATATAAAGATGGTCTCAAAGGTTATAATCTTTGGAACCCATAAACTAAGAAGGTAGTGTATAGACAAGATGCAGTATTTAGAGAAATGAAGGATGTTGTTAAACAGGAAGCCCTACAAAGTAAGGAAGAACCAGAGAAGACAGAGTTTAATTTAAAGGATGGTGAATCAGACTCTACAGAAGAACATGAATCATAAGAAGAAGATCCTCAAACTCCAGTATTGAGGAGATCGGATCGAGAAAGAAGGCTACCAGAAAGGTATAGTCCATCTGATTTTCGTTCAAATTTTGCTTTGTCTATTACTGATGATGATCCTAGAACTGTCAGGGAGGCAGTAGATTCAGAGGATGGAAATCTTTGGAAAAGGGCCATGGACGAAGAAATGGCATCTTTGGATAAGAATGAGGCTTGGGATCTAGTGGAGTTGCCAACTGGAAGAAAGCCCATTGGCAGCAAATGGGTATTTAAAAAGAAGTTGAATGTAGAAGGAAAAATGAAGAAATACAAAGCTCGGTTAGTAGCAAAGGGTTATTCCCGGGTTGAGGGAATTGATTTTGGTGAGATTTTTTCTTTTGTTGCCAAGTCAACCTCCATATGATTTATGTTATCTGTTGTTGTTGCATTTGATTTTGAAATAGAACAAATGGATGTGAAGACAACATTCCTACATGGGGATCTGGAAGAAGAAATCTATATGAAGCAACCAGAAGGTTATGCTGTGAAGGGAAAGAAGGAGCTGGTATGCAAGCTAAAAAAGTTCCGGTGTGGTTTAAAACAATCACCAAGAATGTGGTATCAAAAACTTGATACTTATATGTTGGACTTGGCTTCACAAGAAGCAAAGAAGATCATTGTGTGTATTTTAAATTAATTGGTGATCATTTGATTTATTTGGTCTTATATGTGGATGGCATGTTGTTGATAAGAAACAACAAGGAGATTATCCAGGATGTGAAAACTCAGTTGTCCTCTAACTTTGACATGAAGGATCTCGGTGCTTCAAATTTCATTTTGGGCATGGAAATTAAAAGAGATCGAAAAAGGAGGAAACTCTGGTTAAATCAGAGAAAATATGTCGAGACAATATTACAGAGGTTTAATATGCAGGGATGTAAACCGGTCAAGGTTCCTATTCACGTTGGTGTAAAGTTATCTGCGGATCAGTGTCCCAAGACACATGAAGAAGAGGAAGACATGTCTCATGTTCCATATGCGAGTGTAGTTGGCAGTTTAATGTATGCAATGGTCTGTACTAGACCAGACATTGCACATGCAGTGGGAGTTTTGAGCAGGTATATGTCAAAACCAGGGAAGGAGCATTGGACAACAGTAAAAAGGGTTTTCAGGTATTTGTGTGGCACTTCTAGCTATGGATTGTGCTATGAAGGAAGACCGAGATTGGATAGAGTGGTGGATATACATGGATTTTTGGATGTATACTGGGCTGGAGATTTGGATTGTAGGAGATCTACAAGCCGATATGTGTTTAACCTGTTTGGAGGAGCAATAAGTTGGATGAGCAAAACACAGGTTGTAGTGGCACTTTCAACTACAAAAGCTGAATACATGGCAACCACTCATGCAAGTAAGGAAGCAGTATGGTTACAAAGATTGCGTTCAAGTATTCGATTGGTACAACAAGCTGTAAGGATAGAGTGTGACAGTCAGAGTGCAATTTTTCTAGTGAAGAACCCTGCTTATCATTCAAAGACAAAGCACATTGATGTTCAACATCACTTTGTGAGAGACATGATTGAAGAAAAGAAAGTATCATTAATGAAGGTGGACACTTTGAAGAATGTTGTAGACTCATTAACAAAATCTGTGAGCACTGAGAAGTTTTCTTGGTGTAGAGGATCCATGGGCATTGTTTCCCTGGATTGTTGACTATGTAACCATGTAAACCCCTGTATGCAAAGAAAACAACAAGTGGGAGAATGGACAGCTACCATGCCATAAGCACTCATGAGTTTTCTCTTCCTTGTTTCACTCACCCTTCCAGGCTCATGTATCCCTTCACTGCTACACACTCCCTCAACAATCCATCTTGCCAAGGCTTTTACACACAAGGAGAGCGCCAACTCATTATTAGAACCTCGCCAAGGTTCTACATTTATAGGGCTCCAGTGTCTCCAACAATAGTTGTTCTTCCCAAGCATTCCAACTTTAATCGATATAATCTCATTTGTATCACACACATACAGTTATTATGAGAGAACATTATATATATTAAAAAAAAAAAATCATTTAGAAACTCAAACTTATTTCATAAGGAATTCAACTTTTCCCAAAATATGAAATTCTATCTCATAATTTTTCATGGTTGTTGCAATAGTAGGATGCAGTCTTCCTTGCGGATTTCAACAAGCACCATACTGAATACAACTTTTCCTCAATGCTTCCATCTTGCATTCAACCAATAGATTATCAATATTTCTTGTACATTATACTTTCATTGCAATATGTACAAAAACCTTACAAAGTGATCTTAGAATTGTCTACACCTAACAATTCAATCACAACTATCAAACAATTTATTAAATAGAATGAATTATCATTATCTGCATAGGAATTTTCAACAATTATACTTTCCTTTTCCTAGCATTTATTACTTTGTTTCCTGAACATAAAATTTCCTATAGTCAATGCTCATGTGACTACTTGAATTACAACTTTCCTGTTGCAATGTCTAACAACTCCCGAAATGTTCTCAATGTTGGATTACTGAGAGGGGGGTTGAATCAGTAATAGAGCAATTTAATCATTTTTAACCATATAACCCAAGTGTTATATCAATGTAGCATTATCATCCAATAACTGCAGAGTAAATAAAAAATGAACAAATGAACAATCATACACATACACAGTACACCAGTGTTTTACGTGGAAACCCAAAGCGGGAGAAAACCACAAAATGATTTTTCTTATATGTCTTGAAGAATTAGATTCATTGGAAGCACCAACTTCCTTTGTTTTCCAGCTACAACTGGAAGGAGGCTCCAACCCCCTAGTTTCTCAGGCTACAACCTGAGGGAAGCTCCAACTCCCCAATTCTCTGGCTACAACCAGAAGAAGGCTACAACCCCCTATGATCTCCGGCTGCAACCGGAAGGTGGCTACAACCACCTGTCCTTGCCCCGTCCAACTGCCTTGAAGTAGAAGTAGAATGATGGAACCACTGCCACTTTGAGATATACCGCTGTAAACCTGTACCAATAAACCTGAACCATGCATCAACATGTACCTCAACCTATAATCAACCTGTACCATAAAAAAGTGCATCAACCATGCACCAACCTGTACCAAACAACCTGTAATCAACCTGTACCATAAACAAGTGCATCCAACCATGTACCAAGTATGTACCAATCATGTGTCAACTACTCATCAACTATGACTCATCAATATGTACCAACATCATCAACTATACACCTCATGTATGTGTCAACTCATCAACTACTTGTCTCAACCATGTACCCAACATGTACCTTAACCAAAAGCCCTCATCAATTTCATCATCGAAATATGATTTGTAACTATGTAATAGACCTGGTGTATATGATCACATACCTACAAACCTTCCTTAACTTTCACAACAAGAGACTGGTATTTTCATCAAACTTTTCTTTAGTCTCACATGACTAGTTTGGGATTAGTCAACAACCCTAACTTGAAATAATCATAACTATGTACATGTAATGAATAAAGATCTGAAAATAGTATACAATGTTCTTCAATTTGTTTTATGCAATTCCTCCAGGTGTTACTACTTGGAACCTCTCAGAAAAGGAGTTATAGAAAAAATGGCATACCTTGCTGAATTCGGGCTTATTCTAGAGAGCGACCTTGTAGAGCGTGCCCCACACGGAATATTTGTTGAATGGATATTAAAATGTTACAAATAATACTATAGACTGTACTCTATCCACCACATTTTGTCTTACTGAATTTGGATCTGTTATGAAGAATTTATGACGTTTTTACCCGAAACAGTGGTTTTAGACTAGTTTCAGGACTAGCCACAAACCTTATTTTCCACAGAGTCTAACTCCAAAAATACAACAACCCACAAGCTGAAATTTTTACCACGGATACTTGGATATGTTTCCTCAATGTCCTATCAATTAAACTATCTGAATCATTCTAGAAAAAAATTTATTGCGAAAATGGTGAGATGACCTGTAAATAACATACCTTAGAAAGCATCATCAGAAGAATTTATCCTCCCTTGAATTCCGGCCTTCTTTTCTTCACATTTCCTCTTAAATTTAGCTTATATATCCTTTGGTTACCTCATTCACCTATATATATTCAATATGCTCAAGTATGATGTAAAATGAGAGAGCCTTGCCTCTTATTTATACTCTTTGAGTAGCTTCCTTAGAAGCATCTTCTAGGTCACTTTGCCCACTTTCCTTATTTTAGGGTTAACCCACTTCTAATTTCTCCATTAAATTTATTATTTAAATAATTTATTTTGTATTCACTTTGAATTATAGTACACTCATCACTTCACTTGATCATTTACCTTCTAAAATCTCTTAAACCACTTTGACTACTTTGACCTTTTGGGGCTTCTAGATGACATATGAGGGTCCTCCAACTTCATAAGGCCATAACTCTCAAAACATGAGGAGTTATGTGACGTTCCACATACCACCAGAAATGGCATGACATGTACTATCCATCTAGAATAGTATTACCTGCAAATATATCAAAACCCATACCATTATCCATCAAACAAACTTGGGTCCATTACCCAAACGTGGGTTCTCCAACTTCTCATGGCCATAACTCTCGAACCGTAAGGAGTTATGTGACATTCCACATGCCACCGGAAAGAGAATGACATGTACTATCCATATAGAATAGTATTACCTTCAAATATATTAAAACTCATACCATTATACATGAAACAACCTTGGGTCAATTACCCAAACCTTTGTGCTACCGAAATTCGCTACCGGACTTTCTTCAAGGGTTGACATCAATGACAACCAACCTTAATCAACACTCAACTCCATGAGTTAGTAATAGTTGTAACATTTCAGTTGTTAGTATAATTATTTCCATTCAATAACATATATGCATGCACTCACAAAACATATTCAACAAATGCATTTAAGTATACAATTCTATAATGCATAAGTGCAACTCTACCACTTACTATGCATGAGTGTAATTGTCAATGCATATCTATTCATTGAATCTTTCCATTGATTTTCATAATGCTCTATATCTAAGTCATGTATCTCCCCGTTGGTAAATTGGAAATCTGGCCAATGCCTTGACACATTCTCCATACACTTCCTATTTTCTTCTCAATTATTTGGATGTCTTTGTTTTCAACCCGAACACTACAACAAGAATATAATTATGTTGTGTTCATTAGTGTTAGAAAAAAGGTTGCAGTCCAAATATTATTTGGAATTAGAAAGTTCATTGGATATTTGTGTGGTACATAGCCTTTCCATAACCAACCATGTCATGGTCTCATACATGACTAGATTTTTTGGCATCCATTCATATATCAGGTTCATACCTTTTATTTCCTTGGTTATTAGATCATAACCAATTAGCATGACATGTCGCTATGTTAGTGTATGCATTCAAAATCTAAAAATATTTTAGAATTATTACAGGCATCCAACCTTTACCACACCTAGTGGTATTTTATTCACATCAATACATTTAACTAATACAATAATGTGTTTTTTATAAAATAAACCTAGATGAGGAAATTCTTACCTAAATTCCCTTCATCAATTATGCAATAAGAGTACATAAAACTCATATATGCATAGCTTCCATTAAATGAATTTAATACTACTTGGATAGTTGATAACAATAGAAGTTCCCATGCTTCCATTATAAGACGTTTAATCCACTCTTCAGCGTTATGTTTCTTCTTTCGATATGTAGCAACATTAGTAGCAGCACTTGCATACATGCGAGAATTCTCTCTTTCCTCTTTCTCCCTGTATCACTTTTCTTTGTTGTTCCTAGAAGTCTTTAATTCTTCCCAGATTCCTGAATCTTCTTGTGTTCTTACAAAAGAAAACAATGTGCCTAATTGTTCTCTGTCTTGAGTATTTTTCCATCCCAACCTTTCTTAACTACTTTGCACACTTGTAACCATATATTATGTTGATATTAATTTTCAGCATTCTATTATTACTTGGATCCCTCTGATCCAACTCCTACATGACCAAATTACATTTCCATTCATGCTCTCTAATTAACCTTGGATATTTAACACCATTTTCTTTATTGAAACAAATTGATTCAGCCTTTCCTTGACTGAACATATCAACACTTGGATTTGATTAATGAACCATTACTTTCCCTTTTCCTGACCCATCTGATTTCAACCTGACTTGCATAATCAACTTCCATCATGCCATATTGATGCACCCTTAATACCTGTAATACCATCCTCAAGTGTTGCTCATGCTCTTCCTTCAACTTAGAATATATAAGAATGTCATCTAAAAATACAATGACAAACTTATTTAAGTATTCTCTAAAAATATCATTCATTAAACACATGAAGACATCTTTTGCATTTGATAACCCAAATGGCACCACTTTGAACTCATATTTGCCATACCTTGTTCTGAAAGCAGTCTTGTTGATGTCTTCTTCTTTAATTCTTACCTGATAATAACCTGACCTGAGATCAATCTTGGAGAATATTTTTGCATCTTTTAATTGATCAAAGAGGTCATCGATCCTTGGCAAAGGATACTTATTATTCACAATTACCTTGTTCAATTGCCTGAAGTCAATGTAGAGTCTCAATGTTCCATCCTTTTTCTTCGGAAATAATACTGGGGCACCCCAAGGTGGAACACTTGGGCGTATATACCCCTTCATCAAAATCTCTTCAAGTTGCATTTGCAATTCCTTCAATTCTGGTGTACTCATTCTGCAAGGGGTCTTGGATATTGGGGTTGTTCCAAGCATTAGATTGATGGAGAAGTCAATATCTCTTTTAGAGGGTAATCCTGGTTTTTCTTTAAATACATCCTCATGTTGGAGTTACTTCACACCACCTGGGATTTATTTTGCTAAGGTTTTTCCTATGTTTATTAGTCATTTTTCAGTTTCTTATATTTTAGGAAGAATATTCCTCTAGGGAGAATATTCTCTTCAGTTTTCACTTTAGTTTGATTAGTTGAGTGGATTATATATGCTGCAATGGGATTATCACCATCTAGCATTGGGATCATCACCAACTAATGCGCATTGTCCTTGGGATCATCACCAAACTAGCGCATTACCCATGATTCCCTTATCTCCTCCTCACTTCACTCTGTTTTAGTCGGTTAACTGAAGACTGATAGACTAGTTAACTCAGCTAGGTGGGAGTTCACTCCTGTAACTTCTTGAAAGACTAGACTAGGTGGAAGTTTACTCCCGTAACTATTGGTGTGTGTCCAAATCACTCTAGACCACCACTATGGTGCAATGGCTTCTCCTCCAGTGTGCATTGATTGAGTTATAAAGAGTATATCATGTGTAAATTATCATTCATTCATTTGGTTAATGAGAATTCTTCTATTTTTCTCTCCTGCTTCTCTTTTCTCATATTTTCTCTGCAACTGTGTATGTCAATTACCAACTAGATCTATTATGTACAGGTTCAACACATTTACATGGTATCAGAGTCGATAGACTGCTAGGGAAAAGACACACCAAATTATTTTTGCAAGTACCGAAGATTGAAGACAACTGGAAAATGGAATTTCCAAAAGAATTTATTCGTACACCTTACAATTTATTTGCATGGAAGGAGAAGATGATAATTCATTTTCGAAGTAGAGGATTGTATAGGTTAACCATGAACACAGAGGCAGAATCAACATCAACCATAGAAAAATCCAAGTATCTAAATCGAATGGATGAAGCATTCAGAACAATTTGCAGACTCATTTCTTCTTAAATCCTCTTTCACATATCCTCCTATAAAACCCCCAATGAAGCCTAGACCACAATGGAAGGGATTTTTGGCAAATAGGATGAGATGAGGGGACACATGATCGAGGTGGAATTGCTCACATTGGATCCAAAAAGCTTCGACAATCTCCAAGATTTATTTACCAAATATATGGATTTGTTGTCACAACTCAAAGTTTAAGGCGTTGATAAATCTAAGGAGGAGAAACAAATGGCTCTCACCATTCTCTCCAAACTTGGTCCAGAATACTCAGTGTTCACATCCACATTTCATTCAGTTATATTCACCTTTGGATCTACCTAGACGATGCCCTCTCTTGAGGCCTTTATCGAGTCTCTGACACAAGAGCAGAACAAGCTCATCAACATGGGAAAAATCAAAGGCCCAAAGGCGCATGCACTTACGGTGCAAGATGGAAGTGGCCATCAATATCAGAAATATAAAGATAAATACAAAAGGAAAGCACATACAAATACAAACAAGGAAGGGTACTCAAAACCATTCAACGATGCCTCCAGATCCAAAGGTGGAAAGGGAAGAAAAGGGGAGAAATGCACTTACTGCCATAAGGGATTCCATCCAGAATCTGCATGTATGTAGAAACAGATAGATCTAATGACCCAAATACTTCAGCAAAACAACCTTGGAGATCACATCGCCAAGGGTGCCAAGAAGAAGACGTCAGAATATCAGAATCCCAAGAAAGGCAATTCTAGCCATGCTTTGATTGCCATCAACTCCTCTCTCAATGCTTGGATCGCAGATTCAGGAGCATCACGCCACATGGATGCCACAAAAGAAGTCTATTATTCATTGGATGCATGCAAAGTTCCTCCTATTCTAATGGGGGACAACTCTCCAGTCGAGGTCACGGGCAAAGGAAGGATTGAACTCACAAACAAAAGCTTCGAGAATGCACTACACGTTCCCAAACTTTTCGTCGATCTTCTCTCTGTGTATCAAATAAAAAATTATGGCACTGGAAAGAGATTCATATTCACACCTGATGCAGTGGATATCTATGACATGCAAACCAATTCCAGGGTTGCTACCAGTGAGGTAAATCATCAATCTAGACTCTATACATTTTCTGAATTTATTGAACTAGATTCTGCATTACTACTTACCCATGCTAAAAGCAGTAGGATATGGCATGAAAGGTTCGAGCATTTAAATTTCAGATATATACAACAACTTAGCAAGCATGGAATGGTTGATGATCTACCCGACATCCACTTCTCCAAAGTAATTTGTGAGAGATGTGTTCTTGGAAAACACCCTCAAGATAAATTCAACAAAGGAAAGACTCAGAGAGATTCCTCTCCTTTAGATCTTATCCATAGTGACCTCATGGGCCCTTTTCCACATCCATCAATCAATAAACCAAGGTACATGCTCATTTTTGTTGATGATTTCTCACACTTTACGTGGATTTTCTTTCTTAGGAAAAAATCAGAGGTCTTTCAACACCTCAAAGATTTCAAAGCCCTTGTTGAGACACAGTCAAGAAATAAAATCAAAGTCCTTCGAACAGATAATGGGGGAGATTATGTCAAACATGAGATATAGAGATATAGAATCTTTGTCATGAGGTAGGGATTCGGTTGCAGCACATGGTTCCCTACACTCAATAGCAAAACGAAGTTGCTGAGAAGAAAAATAGATCTCTAAAAGAGATGGCATCTTACATGCTACATGCAAAGTCACTTCCACAGAGATTATGGGTCGAAGCACTTAATTATGAAACCTACATCCAAAACAAATATCCCCATATATTTGTCAAGGATAAGACCCCCTACGAGGATTGGAGTGGCCTCAAACCGGAAGTGACCCACTTTTGTATTTTTGGTTCATGTGCATGGGCTCAGATTCCCTCTGAAAAGAGGAAGGCACTTGATCTACAAAACACATAGTGTATCTTTGTTGGATACCCTAATGGTGTGAAGGGATACAAACTTATTGATCTTTCCTCGGACCGACTCATCGTTGATCGAAGTGTCCAATTCAAAGAAAGTGTCTCGCATGTACCTCAACAGCCGCATGCAGACACCTTTGTTCTTCCACCTATCAGAGATGGTGGGCATGCATAGGTTGACTCTTCTTTAGATGAGAGCTTTGATTCAAAGGATTCGGATGATCTAGATATAGAGTCAATACAGTCAGATGCAGAGTCAGTGCATGCAGATACAGATGTAGAGCCATAGTCGAGGCCTAAGTGGGCTCAGACTACTCTTCAGGATGCAGGGGATCTTGTTGGGGATCCAACTGATACTAGGAGGACTCAAACTAATTTCGAGGAGCCTTGTCTTGCACTCACTTCCACTAAACCATTTCCACCCAAGCATATTTTATCGCTTCAGTCTTCAGATCCACAATCTTATGGTGAGGTTGTTGGAAATCCCTTTTGGGAATCCACCATGCAGGAGGAGTACAACTCCCTCCTCAAGAACCAGACTTGGGATCTGGTTCCCCTTCCTTCAGGAAGGAAACTTGTCAAGTGCAGATGGGTCTACAGGACCAAGAGCACAGTGGATGGATAGATTAGCAGATAAAAAGCCAGTCTAGTTGCCAAAGGCTTTCAACAGGTGCATGGCATTGACTATGATGAGACCTTCACTCCAGTAGCGAATATGGATTCCATACGTTTGGCACTTGCCATTGCACCAATCAAGGGATGGGAATTCCATTAGATGGACATGAAGAATGTATTTCTTCACCACGATCTCTCTAAGGAGATCTATATGGAATAACCCCAAGGATTTATGCAGGATTCATCTTTGGTCTGTCGACTGAAGAAATCTCTTTATGGCCTCAAGCAGGCTCTGAGGGCATGGTATGCCAAGATGGACTCCTACCTATTGTCACATAAGTTTGTACATCGTAAATTAGACC
>JASDQU010014760.1:22949-53748 GCA_032191745.1 Picea mariana | reverse complement strand
AGTATACCATGTGTAAATTATCATTCATTCATTTGGTTAATGATAATTCTTCTATTCTTTCTCTCCTGCTTCTCTTTTCTCATATTTTCTCTACAACTGCGTGTGTCAATTCCCAGCCAGATCTATTTTGTCCAGGTTCTACACATTTATACCTCAAACTCTTTTAGGATTGCATAATCTTCAATATTTCACACCCTTCTCTGTAACTTTTCTTCAACTACAATGCTGGAATTTCTCTAACAATTACTGCTCTGGTAATTCCATGTACTGTCCTTAGGTTCCTTTCCTCGTTCCAACAAGTAAATGTCGTATTATAACATTCTAGAATAACATAGTGTTGGTCCAACCAATCCATACCAATTAGACGTTCATAGGAACCTCAAGGTATGATGTTCAAATATGATCTTGTGCTCAGTCCATTCATGTCCATTGGACATGCCTTAACCATCTCATTAATTTTTCTTTTAGCCCTAGTAGCCAGTTGTAACAACCAATGGTTTTCCAAGCTTACTTCTTGGAAAATGCAATATTTCCACCATATTAGGATCTATATAACTATGACTATCTCCTTAATCAATTAAAATAACAATGGTTTGGTTGTTTATCTTATCTTCCACTTCAATCATATGTGACTGTAAATCAACATGCTTGTTGTACAGGGCTGCATAGATCCTAGGTACATTTTTTCCCATGTCCTCCACTGTATCAGCGTTTTGTACATTGTGAACATTCCTCACTTTTTTTTAAACCTCTGTGAGGACAATCTCTATACATATGATCTCCCCCATAACCCCAACATTGAATAGGTGGTTGCCTTGGTCTTTTCCCCCCTATCTTAATCATTTTGGGTTCAATAATGTATAAAAATTCCTTCTTCTGATCTCTTGTGAAAATTAACTACCCAAGTCAATTTTCTGGGTGGATACTTAGACTCCCCTATCTAAGACCTTTCCAATGACTTCTCCCTTACTCAATTCTGAGTCTTGAGCATAAAGTTATGGTCATTTGAAAAATAGTCATTTCTGTGAGGGCAATCCTTGTACATGTGATCTTCTTCGGCGCCAAATTAGCTCTTGGACCCATACTGGATCCTCTCATAATGTACATAGGCCCTTTTTTATTTCCCTCAAATGCATGTTTGTACAAATTAGAAACCCACGGGCTCCTTCTCTAAGCCCCTTTCTATCTTAAAAATCAATTTTCGGGCACTAGCCCCTTTACTTCGGCTCAAATCTCATGTGATCACGTGCTAGAAATAGGAGCTTACCTAAATGGTGCTTATCCAGAGCTTCGAGTCTCCGGTGCTCCGGAACTTTGGAATTCATAGGTTTCTCCCTTAACACGCTCCAAAATCCACGAATTCTGAATTGGCGAACTCTCGAATGACCACTTCTCTGGAGCTTCGTTACTCTGACGCTCTAAAGCTTCGGGCTTCGAAACATTTGCTAACACAACACAACACTACCCATGAACGCTGAAGTGGTGAACCCTCGAATGGGTGCTTCTCCAGAGCTTTGTTACTCAGATGCTCCGGAGCTTCGAGCTTCGAAAGATTTGCCAATACAACACAACACTTCCCCCCGAACGCCGAAGTGGCGAACCCCCGAACGGTCACTTCTACGGAGCTTCGTTAATTTGGTGCTCTGGATCTTCAGGCTTTAGAATATTTTCCAACACAATACAACACTCCCCCTAAACTCCGAAGTGGTGAACCACCAAATGGGAACTTCTCTAAAGCTTCATTACTCTGGCGCTCCAAAGCTTCAGGCTTCGGATGATTTCTCAACACAACACCACAATTCACCCAAACGTCGAATTGGTGAACTACTCCAGTGCTCTCCGGATCTAGAGCTTCGAGCTTCGGAGGATATTATTGTTGATTAATTGGATTGGTTTTCATTGATGTCAACCCTTGAAGAAAGTCCGGTAGCGAATTCCGGTAACACAAAGGTTTGGGTAATGGAACCAAGTTTGTTTGATGGATAATGATATGAGTTTTGATATATTTGCAGGTAATACAATTCTAGATGGATAATACATGTCATGCCATTTCCTGTGGTACGTGGAACGTCACATAACTCCTTGCGGTTAGAGAGTTATGGCCATGTGAAGTTGGAGAACCCTCATGAGTCATCTAGAAGCCCCAAAAGGTCAAAGTAGTCAAAGTGTTTGCAAAGAAGAAATTATTTAAATAATAAAGTGAACTAATGAGTGTACAATAAGTCAAAGAGGATGCAAAAAAATTTATTTAAATAATAAATTTAATGGATAAATTACTAAGTGGACAAGTGGTTAGAAGTGGGTTAGCCCTAAAATAAGGAAAGTGGGATAAGATGGTTAAAAGGTAACCCCTTGAGGAAGCTACATGAAAGTATAAATAAGAGGCAAGGCTCTCTCATTTTAGTCACACTTGAGCATATTGAATATCTACAAGTCACTGAGGTAACCAAAGGATATCTAAGCCAAATTTCAGAGGGAAGGTGAAGTAAAGAAGGTTGAAATTCAAGGGAGGATAAATTATTTTGATGATGCTTTCTAAGGTAGGTTATTTACAGGTCATCTCACTATTTCCGCAATAGATTTTTTTCTAGAATGATTCGGACCATGAAATTGGGAGGCCATTGAGGAAACATATCCACATAGTTGTGATACAAATTTTAGCTTGTGGTTTGTTTCATTTTTGGAGTTACACTCCATGGAAAATAGGGTTTGTGGCTAGTCCTGAAACTAGTCTAAAACATGTGTTTCGGGTAAAAACATCATAACGTCTTCATAACAGATCCAAATTCAGTAAGACCAAATGTATTGGTTAGAGTACAATCTTTAGTATTCTGTGCACAATTTTTAGATCCATACAACAAATATTCTGTGTGGGGCAAGCTCTACAAGTTCACTCTCTAGAATAAGCCAAAATTCAATAAGGTATGTCATTTTTGCTATAACTTCTTTTTCTGAGAGGTTCCAAGTAGTGAAATATGGAGGAATTGCATAAAAGAAACTAAAGAACATTGTGTACCATTTTTAGAGGTTTATTGATTATAGGTACATAGTTATGATTATTTCAAGTTAGGGTTGTTGAATAATCCAAAACTAGTCATGTGAGACTAAAGTAAAATTTGATGAAAATGCTAGTCTCTTGTTAAGGAAGGGTTGCAGGTATGTGATCATATACACCAGGTCTATTACGGAGTTACAAATCAGATTTGGATGATGAAATTGATGAGGGATTTTGGTTGAGGTACATGTTGGATACATGGTTGAGACAAGTAGTTGATGAGTTGGCACATACATGTGGTGTATAGTTGATGATGTTGGTACATCTTGATGAGTCATAGTTTATTTGTATTTGATGCATGATTGGTACATATTTGGTGCATGGTTGATGCACTTGTTGATGGTACAGATTGAGGTACAAGTTAGTGCATGGTTGATGCACTTGTTTATGGTACAGGTTGATTACAGGTTGTTTGGTACAGGTTGGTGCATGGTTGATGCACTTGTTTGTGGTACAGGTTGATTATAGGTTGATTGGTACATGTTTACAACAGTATATCTCACAGTGATAGTGTGACAATGGTTCCATCATTCTACTTATGTTTCATGGAGGTTGGACGAGGCAAGGACAAGTGGTTGTAGCCACCTTCCGGTTGTAGTTGGAGAGCATAGGGGGTTGTATCCTCCTTCTAGTTGTAGCCACCTTCCGGTAGTAGTCGGAGAGCATAGGGGGTTGTATCCTCCTTCTAGTTGTAGCCAAAGAATAGGGGAGTTGGAGCTTCCCTCGGGTTGTAGCCTTAGAAACTAGGGGGTTGGAGCCTCCTTCCAGTTGTAGTTGGAAAACAAAGAAAGTTGGTGCTTCCAATGAATGTAACTCTTAAATACATATAAGAAAAAGAATTTTGTGGTTTTATCCCGCTTTGGTTTTCCACGTAAAACATTGGTGTACTGTGTATGTGTATGATTGTTCATTTGTTCATTGTTTATTTACTCTGCAACTATTGGATGCTACATTGATATAACACTTGCATTTTTTAAAAGGATTGAATTGCTCTATTACTATTTCACCCCCCCCCCTCTTAGTAATCCAACAATTATAACGCAACACTCCACTTCCTATGGATGACGAAGTGGTGAACCCCCGAAGGGTTCAAGAATCAACGGTCCACGCTCCCTGCTAAGATCTACAGTCAATAGGAGCTCCGAGACTCCGAGCTTCAAGAGTTCCTGCGACTCCAATGCACAATACCATTGAACACCAAATTTGAGATCGAAGGTTGTCACTCCTCCCACAGCCGATGGTTGGGATGCCCTCCAGAACTCTGGGATTTGGGAGTTTTGAAAATCTAATGCATGCTACCTCCCGAATTTTCGAATGCCAGAATCGTGAAGAGTGAATATCCACGGTTCTCGTGTGCCCGTCAACGGATGGCCTGGATTGAATCTAGGCTTCAATACTTTTCACGCCAGCACACCTTTTATCCCCAGTCCTCCGGATTGTCAAACTTTCGAAGGTTCGAAAATCTGTTGACACATGTCCCCAAAGACCAACAGTCTAGATTTACTCTAGAGTTTGGGACTTTGGGAGATTTTCCTCCTAGCTACACAAGAACCGGTTTATGCCAGAGTATCGAACCTTCGAACTACCATGAGATCTATGGATCACACTCACCTACGCACAAATCCGATTGTTTAGATCTGATCTTCTCCATGGTGTTTCTCCTCCTGGTCTGGGCTTGATCCAATGACCCATATTTGTCCTTGGCAAATACAACGACTAACACTTCTCACTGTGATCTATGACGTAGATTCACTCTGAGACTTTGGAGCTTCAGGGATTTTTCCTCTTTCATGAAAAATGACTTAAAACAACCGAAGCAAAGAAGTCAAAGGACTTGGAGGTTTAGTGCCTATGCTTCTTACCTTGACCCGACGATTGTGTGAGGTCTGGACTTCTCTTGAACAGATCCAACGACCCAGATCTAATCTTGCGGCCCAAATCAACGGTTGTTGTGGTTTCTTTCCTCTGCTGGATTTCTCGAATCGCTACACCTCCTGAGCTTTTGAACACAGTCCAAGTGTCCTCTCGACGCCCTCCTGGCACCCATGGACGCACTGTAACTTCAATTTTTTGTGAAATTTCGCTTCAATTTCAACTTGCTCGGCCCTTCCAGGCTCGGTGATGAAAATTGAAGCTTTGACACCATATTGTAGCATCCACAGCCACCCGCTGGGCTATGCCACATGAAAATTTTGAACTGCATGCAATATTTAAACATACAAATACTTTACAAATACACATATTTATATAGAATAATAATAGAAATACACATGCAACATATACAAGAAAAACCCATAAAAACAAATGCATAAATAATGATGCACCACATACTTTCACACACAATTGACACTTATCTTTGATAAAAAGATCACCAACTGCATGCAGACCTTCCACGTTCCTCCTAGCCATAGAACACATTGCTCATAATCTCAACAATGGGTCACCCCTGAGTTGGGTATAAACTCTACCAGGGAAATGGGAATACTAAGCCAGACTAAGGTTTGACAAGCAACATAATTGCTCGATCCAAGGTGCCCAACTGTTGCAACTAGCCTACAGTCTCGTATTCACCACATGCATGTCCCACCCCAGTAAGTGTGCCCTTTCTCTGCTTAATAGTTCCTCGGCTGCCCCACTTCCCTTCCGAGGCTTCAACAACAAGTCGGACAGGAAGTCTTAGAGCTGTGTAGCCATTTCCCAACGCACCATGGAACAATTCCTAGTAGTTTCTCACCTAGAGAAACTACTCACGGGCCTGACAACCCACTTCTTCGACATAGAAAATCTCTCACCTGGAGAGAAATTCCTACGGGCCTGATAACCCGCCTCTTTAGCTTACAGTCCAAACCAGGTACAGGTACCCCTTGTAGCATGGATGAGTGGATGGTAGGAAAACCTCCCTGCATAATCTCAGAATGATGGCAGCCTAGAGTTCGAATGGTAGGAGAGAATAATCGAAAACATGGTGAAGGAATGATGTCCAACTCTTCAGTTAATCAGGTATAGATATAGTACTAGTTTGGGTAAGGTATAGGTACGCTGCTGGTGACAAAGAGGTATGGAGGGAAGCTCCCATCCATGAGTGCGGGAATGGAGGAATGGTGACATACCCCTGGTAAGAAACGAAGGTTACCCTCATCAAGGAATGATGAGAATATTCTTCCATGAATATTGCAGAACGATGGAGTGTAAGAGTAATTTTTTCCCAAGAATGACGAGAGCCCCCAAAATACATAGTAGGTTTCCCAATATATTTGCATGTCCCCTACTGGACACTTGTCTTCATGAAGCTTTATGAGCTCCACTTGTAATTCGTTCCCTTCCCCTAGGAACTTAGGATAACATAAAATTATATCCATGTTGTTGAGCACTCAACACGCCCTAAAAGTATTTGTGATTTTTTTCTTTTTGGGTACTAGTTTATCATTTATGAATGGAGTCAGTTGTGTAAGGATAAATGTTTTTTTCTATTGTTGTGTTTTATCATGAATCACATTCAGTTTGGTTTGAAGTTTGTTGAATAGATTGACATTTTTCTCTAAGTAATTGTGGCATTAGACTAAGTGCACACAGCTTAAAATTTGTTTTTATAAAGAGTCACACGCCCATCGATGATTCTGGTTTGGAAAAATAATTTCTTAAAAAACAATCATCGATGTATCGTTGACATTGGCGAAATTCGAAAGGAAAAATTCCCACATAACAACGATAATCGCCAATCACCGATCACCAATGTGTCGTCGGCATCGACAAAATGGGAAAAAGGGCATGCCAAAAAATGAATGCCTAAGGAAAATCATCGACGTCGAAACAATGATTCTCATGCCGAAAAGGTCAAATCAATCGTCGCATGTTTTGTCATGTAGATAGTTCATATTGCTCAGTTATCTCCCACGTCATCTTTTGATGTTCCCCGTGTTATACTTGTACTTCCATGCCAACACTTCCACGTCAACACTGTATGACAGTTTGGGTCAACATAAAAATTTTTGCCCAAAGGCACCAATGAAACAATGTCAAAGACAATTTGTCGACGTCAATGCACTCATTAACCATCGACAGATTGCCAGAACACCAAACTTTTGGATTTAGATCGGACCTTTCCCGCTGACACCGATAATTCTTTCCTATTTGCATTGTCCATTTAACGATCCTGCGTACCCCCGATGTTGATCATACTAGTCTTGTTGAAGTGCGAAAACACTCGGGTAATTTGAGGAGATACCTCTAGCTAAGTGAAGGACGAGGTTTGCGATCGGTTAAATAATTAAGAACTTCACATAACCGATACCACGACGTCACACACCAATCAACTTTCAAAAAAAAAATGAATTCACCAATGAATTCTAAAAGTAACATGCACCTATGTTGTTATCCTGTGTTGCATTTAATCCTAAGCATAATGTGGATTATATTATAGATTGTATAGATCATATCTGTACTTCTAAATTTAAGACTCAATGCGATGAGGTAGGTATGTTTTAAATTTGCAAATTTTGTGCCCAAGCATGGTATTCCATTCACAAATCATTGATCTCCCAAGCAGACGAAGGAGTAAGAGAGAGCATCAAAGAGATAATAGGTCATTGTGCCATTTCAATTACCAATAAGCCAAGGTTATTTCTTGGAATGAAGAGAAAAATGCCTCCACAAAAGCCGACGACCAGATGCTCAACAAGAACGCCGAAGATGAAATAATTGGAGATCGACGAAGGGTCAACACCGGCGACTGCAAAGGAACTTGATTTTGTTTCAAAGGCAGAGTCAGTTATCCGAACTTCCACTAAGAAACAATTTACCTAGCCTCCAACATTCGGGGACATAGAGGCAAGCACTGGATCTAAAGTAATGCTCCCACATTGGGGGGATCTTTTTAACAAAATCAGTTAGGAAGATTACCTGAAATTTACACCTTACAGTGACCCAGACATTAGGGTATTGTATGACCAAGTTTTCGCAAATATCAGGCAGTCATATCTGCACATGGTGGCTTCCCAGACCCCAGTTCTGCCATGCATTGAAACCCTAGGATGGATAATTGACCACATAGACGCGATGAAATGCACGGTCAATAATGAGGAGGGTGAATGTGTTGGTGTCTTTCTTCTAGTAGAGGTGCAAAAATACTACAAACTTAGAGACCGAGAGGAGAGACTAAATACAAAGTTTGTGGTCAGTTTTTATGAGTTCCATGACACCAGCTGGTTACTAGCCTCGTGGTGGAAGAAAATAAAAAATTCACAAATAAGAGCAATGGTTGGTACAACACTGTAAACCTTAGAGAACCTTATATGTATTTTGTTAGCACTAGAAGTCGCCCTCCGATTGCATAGAAGGTAAGCCCAGTACCCATCAGGTTATATGTCACTATAAATGAGTTTAAAGAGGTCGAATGGGTTAGACTCAAGATAATATCGTTTTAACTCAGAAAACTGGACCAGTATGCACGAGCAATTGTGGTCTTGATTAACTTCAGTTGGTAAGTTGTAATAAAGGTGAGTAGAAGGAAGACTTTGGTGAGGAAAATGTAGAGGTCTGCTATGGAAATCAAGTCTTCAAGCAGCCTAAGGAGGAAAAACTTCAAACACAAGATCCTCTTAGATTCAAAGTTTCAGGAAACTGAAGAACATTATAACAGCACTGTAATCAAACATCCATCACAATACAGCTATAACAATCCATGTGAATCCTTCAATCATGGACACTTCAGTATCAGAGGCAAATAAGATGAAGAAGAAAGCCGACTTACATTAAATAAGAAGTCTCAAATTAAGTTACATAACCAGATAACCAGTAAGCTTCATCAAAATTTTACAATGCGGGAGCCTTGTTCCACTATCCGACCTTTGAAAAATATCAAAAATGCATACTTATACTTGGACTGACTACAACCACAGGAGGAGAAATCGAGTCATGCATTCAAGGCTTGACTTCTACGTCTTCTCTGCAGACTGTGCATGTAGTCTTCTATCAGATGCGAGCTCTCTCGTCTGAACCATCTCTGTCAAATTGCGCATGCAGTTCTCTGTCGGACACAAGCTCAGATCTGCCAGTCCTTTATGGCTTTCCATTTATGTGGTGAGACGAGGTTTCAACCACCTCCCTCACTTTCATTAACTACCTGCATCGGGATCAGGACGGGCCTGAGTCAACTCGACACTTGTATCTTTGCTAGACTTTTGCAGGGAACATTGGCAGGCGAACGTGGATGTTGATGACGATGAGTTGGCGAGGTGCTTGGCATAAACTCGCAAGCTACAATGAGTGAATGACGACCATGTGGAAGGATGTGGTTAGCGATGACTGAGAATGCGTGAGCGTGAGTATGTGGGAAGCTGAGGTGTAAAGGCACGAGGGCGATGTGGCAAATGAGAAAGGGTTGTGGTGGCAGAGTGGTGTGACAGGTCAGGCGGGAGTCGACAACAATAGTGGAGGACATGGAGCGTGAGTGGAAGACAGATGTAGGGAGGTGAGAGGGGGAGAAATGACAGCGAAGAAGGGACAGTTGTGTGGAAGTGTGAGTGCAGGACAGGTGTCAACGGGAGTGCAGGCGGTATGGGNGGGGGGGAGGGTTCGAGTTACTGCAGAGGTGACACATCGTGGGGGGCCTGCGCCAGAAAATGATCAACTCAGACCCCCTCGTTAAAGGCAGAAAGGTCGCCGGGGGGGTCTGATATTGGATGTGCACCATAGATTTGTGCGTGCCTCACTCACCTGTTGAGATCTGCGTGCTCCTTAGCACATCGCGCCAAAATGCCAAGCCATCAAAAACTTAGGATAAGAAACATAAAATGGGTCGTGCTAAGAGGACAACATCAATTCATCAAAATTCCTTGTGCTAACATATTTGATGGCTTTAATCTATCGATTGTATGGAGAAAAAGACTGCTCAAAGTTTTCAAAGGCGTGGATGCCCTTAGCATATACCGTGGCAATCTTCGAGAGCAATTTCAATTGGGAAGCCATCATTTCCAAGCAGCTGAGAATCAACATCCTATAGGCCCAGACACCAAAAGATGGAGAAACATCAGTTTTCTACATGGGATCTTACCTGTTGGACGTAATCTGCGCGAGAAACGTTTTCGCAAGTATGAATTTAAGCTGGTATGTTGTCGAGTTACCCGTACATGTTTATTTCAGCATTTTGTGGGAAAATAGGTACAAATTTTTTACGCCATGATATGTGATGAGTTTATAGCCAGAGTGCACTTTATTATATTTATAAAAGAATGCCCAAGGCTTTCAGTGGTAGCCAAAAAGATGATATCCAAAGTTGGCCACTCGTATTTTGAAGAAACAAGCACTTATATCAGAGTGTTCAGGGCTACTGGTGCACCACACCTAGTCCACCCAATTCATGTCCCAGATCGTCTCATATTGGGAGAAATTTGCTACCAAACCATTCTTCAAGGCTATAATGCCTCTCTTGTAAAGGATAAGAAGAGGGCTTTCATACCCTATAGTTTTCATATTGGGTTTTATATGGTAAAGGACACTGCACAGGCGAAACAAGAAGGATTGAGTCAACTTGAGTATCAGTTTCCCACATGTCGTTTTCACAAGCATGATCCAAAGGGTTTAGTACTCCAGCACGCGTTGCAGGTATCCTCATGTTGGCCATACACTCATGACAGTTTCGAAGATGAGATCTTTACCTAGGGCGCCCAAGACTGGGAGGAAGTGCTCCATAGAAGGGCTAACCCAAACGTGACCAAATTCAAGGCAATGACCATGGATGAACAAGTTGAAACAATAGAGCACACAACTCAAGAAGCCATTAGGGTAAGAGAAGAAAACAGAGCAGCAGAAGCAACAGAGACACGTACAAGGGGGATATTGTTACTAGAAGAAGTTGAGAGAGCTATGCAAAAGTTAGGGGAATATCCCCCACTTAATCCTTTGATAGGACCCTTGAGAATTACCTCGACCGATACAAACGACCATGAGGCAGAACTAAATGGCTCAAAGACAATTCCACCAGAAGAGACTGTTGACCAAGAAAACACCAACCCTATGTCACCACAAGCAGGATCGTCGGTGACTACTACAACTCAACGAAGGTCAGTGAGAGCTTCAAGTGGGATGGTTATGCATATTGTCCTCATAGATTTAATCACCATATATGACAATGAGGAAGGTTAAGAAGCTTCGCACATACCCCTAGTGCCAAATACACAGGAGGAGGAACCAGGGGAAACATCTGCTCCAACTTGCGATGATTTGGTCCCAAATCCTCAAGAAGGTGACCTGGAATCTAGGAACACTCTTGACACTGTACTTCTCAATCAATCGGGAACACAACCTCGGGATGATAACTCTAAGAATGACTTAGATATAGGTGAACAAGAAGAAGGAATGGGGCAGCCAGAAATTGACATCCCAACGACCGAACTCTTAGCTAATATCTATCCTTCGCCTATTTCCCTATCCAAGACAAAGACATTGTCAGCTGACGAGGGCCAACAAAAGGCCAAGTCACTAGAACATACAGGAAATTCCCTTGCTATCGAACTAAGCAGACCAAGCCATGGAACAGAACAAGCTGATGCAACAACATTAACATAGAAACCACTGATTGAGAAGGAAGGAGGTTGTGTGCCTACCCTTGAAAGGGATAGAGAAACTACCATGGAACACATCTATACAACGGGAAGCCTAGGAAATACTTTGTCATGGGGAGATCAACAGTTTCTTGAACCAGTAGATGAAGTTACCGAGATCCAGGAAATTTCTTATGATAGGAAAAGGAAGGTTGTGATGAGAAGAACAGTCAAGAAAAGTAAGCTCGCGCTCAATAGCACCCTATTCATAACCACGAAGGAGACGTTGTTTGACACAGAAAGTGCTAAGATGACTGAGCTAATCGAAGCAGGGATGGCCATAACCAATGCCACATTAGACATGGCAAAAACAGATGAAAGGGAGGTAGCCGCCATGAAGAAAGAGTTGGACCATCTGCAACATCAAGCAAAGTATTACCAAAATTCAACACAGGCGTTGGTATTCTTGAAGTGTGAGTTCCAAGAGATATATGCAAAATTGACAAGGGAGAGAGAGCTCTTCGTCGCTCGCATAGCTGATTTCCAAGAATATACCCTTATGGGGCTGGCAACCTGTAAAGACATGCAGTGATGGTATGAGAAGGCACATCAAGCCTTGGAACATATAGACTACATCAACGAAGTACAGAAGGGATGAGATAAAGAAGAGCATGGCATCCGAGTGTTGATGGACAATAGCATTGCCTGAATAAGGAAGGCAGTTGAACACTAGGTAAGCATGGTTCAAGAACTGCGACGGAAAATGCAAGAAAGATGGGAAGAGTGTGAGAAACGTTGGGAGAAAATCAATAAGGAAATGAAGATTATTGACTTGCCAGGGTTTGGCCCACCAGAGGATTTCACTGATTTACGTGACATAGTTAAACGACATGCAGATCAAGATCTAGTGTACGAAACAGAGATTTCCTAGGTTTCAAGCATGATCCTGGGTCAAGTGAAGAGGTTCATGGAGCCTTTGATTAAAGCTCTCACAATTTTACAACGCTTGAGTGTCTATTAGAGCAAGATTTGCCTCACCCTAATCTTGCAAAGAGGGCCTTATTCCATTTCCCTATGCAGACTCATCTTCCTTGTTGATAAAATCCAGAGACAAAAATACAAATGTTTCCACTTGTACACATCTTGCACACTATACAACAAGTGTATACGTAGGCTGCTCCACTATAGCCTGCATACATCGAGATTTGTGCCAAAAAATCAAAATTAAATGTCGGGTTTCCATGTCACGACATGAGATCTCTGATCTTTGGCCTTCCATATACTGGAAATGTTCCAACTCAGCCCTTCGGATCCATTTTGAAGGCTATAAATGGGCCAATTCCGAGCTATGGAAAGGGGGAAGGAATTCAACTTTGAGAGAAAAGTTACTCTGGAGAAATTATTACTTCATAGTGAGTCTGCATCCCTTTGTCCTTTAAGTCCGAACACAGTGTTCATCCCCCAAGATCTTCCCTTATTGATGGAGAACCTTAATGTCTCCCTTCTATGAGCTTGCCTTTGGTGGAGGATTGAAGTGGTGGAGGCCCAGCTCGAAGGAACTTGGTTTCTCGATTCCGAACCATGCCGACACAGAAGTCTATAATATTTTCACTTCTGCTAATCTTTTATTAATAGAAATACTCTCTTCCCACCCAATTGATATCTTGCAAATATATGAGTTATTATCCATGGGCATGTTTGTTTTGTATATTGATGGATTATGCTATCTAATGTGCTAACCTTTTATATTGTCACTATATGTTTGCTCTACTTGTTTGTTGAGAACTTGTTGCAGGTATAAAGCTTTGGGTCAAAGTGCTCAACGATGGACATCATCAAACATCTGGACGAGGTAGGTCCCTTTCTTATCTTGCTTGCACATTGGTTTATATAACATGTTTTTGGGATAGAGTTGATTTTTGCAGTCATATCCGTCTGTTGTGGTTTACCCTGGCCATAAAGAGATTTTCCTCGTAACAATGTCAAACTAATCAAGTACACAGAATGGGCAATTGAGATGAAGGAGGTTCTCTCTGCTCCGATGGATCAACACAGGTTCCCATATGCAAATACATGCGGAGATCTCTTCTGCAGATGGTCAGAATATGAGAGGAACAATCCACTTCAGTAAAACAACCATATGATCTAAAGAGAAGCAAAAGAGAACATATAGATAAAGTTTGCCACGTGTCATTTTCTTGACTTAACACAACTTTAGTAGCTATTTTAGTTTAGTTTTTTTTTTATATAAATAAGAGAATCGACCTTGGGTAAAGGGTCGATGGTTTTGGAGAGCAAGACTTTTTCTGGAATATTGTAAGAGAATTATTTCTGTGCAAGTTATTTTAATTAAGAAGTTATGTTTAGAACCAAAGACATGTCTTTCATCTGAGGCATGAATGTGATTAGACCAAGGGGGATTATCTCTATCTTTGAATTCAATATTTGTTGTTGTATTGAGTAAGAGTTGTTGTATATGTTATTTAAGTTATCTTATAATGTTGCGACAGTTCTTTTATTCTAATTGATGAACATAAATCGATTGTGTTAACATGTGATTGGTAGTAGAGTATTGAAAATTACTTTTCCTGCACTAACTTCTTGTCACACATATATTTTCTTTCTGCAACTATTATCTCATACGATGTTGAATGTCTACAAGTCAAAATGGTATTATTGCTAGTTTGAAGTAGTTTATATCTTCCTTGTCTGCATGCTAAGGTATAAAGGTTATCCCAACACCCAACTTTCTTCAATATATATTAACTTCCCTCTGGCTCTCCATGGCTCCACCGATCATAGCCCATTTAAGGTGGGGCTGGGATTCCAACCCTTGGGTCCCATTGATGTTGCACTACCTTCTGCAACCACATAGACAAAATCTTCCCATTTTCAGTCTAAGGCCAACAAAGCCACCAGATTCATTGAGCGGATTCAACACATCCGCCAACAGGTCCATGAGATTTTGCAGAAAGCCAATGCTAAGTACAAGCAATGCCATGATCAACACCGGGTACCACACAAGTTTCATGTGGGAGACAAGGTATGGTTACATTTGCAGAAAGAACGCCTTAATGGGCCCCATCGGAAGCTCTGTCCACTTCGCTATGGGCCTTACACTATCACCAAGGATGTGGGAGACAATGCTTTTGAGCTCAACACTCGCCCCTTCCTTGGCTTGCACCCAATGTTCAATGTGGACATCCTTCGACCATATTTTCCACACTTATTGGACACCTCAAAGATCCCAGAATAGTTGACACCAATAAAGATCAACCCTGACTGCATGGAACATGCATCCACTGATCAGATAATGGACATAGAGGTCAAGGGCACTTGCCAGCTGACGATCCATCTTTATCGGGTTGTCAAGGTAAGACAACGCCTGCACCAAGGAAAATGGCTCACCTAGGGCCAAATTCAATAGAAATTTCCTCACCTAATGGGGGCACTCAAAACAATGGAGACCATTGCTTCCTAAGGGGGGAGGACTGATCCAAGTGGATATTGGTGGCCACCCACCTATTCCAACTGGCTCCTTTTGACAGTTTTGGTTCAACATGTTCTTATGTAATTCTTTGTAATTGTGGGATCTACAATTTCGGGGCTGTCTGAAGCCCTACACAGCTTCCAGGTGGAGATTGGTGGCCGCCCACCTAATCCAACTGGCTTATTTTGGAAGTTTTCATGTCAGTACATCTTTTTGTACTTCCAGGGCCATTTTGGAGCCCTAAACAATGTTTTTTTTGGCTTGCCACAATTAAACTATAGATGAAGTTAGAGTTTGACGACATAATGTGTAGTTCTCAAAAAGACCTTTCCAATGGGCTATCATGTGCCTAAAACAGAGGTCGTATGCAAAAGTTACGACCTCGAGAAGTTGAGGTACCAACTTACCCATCAGGGCCCACATAACTTTTGGCGTTTCATCTCCTAGGGTTAGGTTTTTGGATGTCTAGGGTTTTGACATTCATGAGTAATATTAAAAAGGCCTTTGGAGCCTCATTATAATCATTCTGCTCAGACGGATGCACGTAGCAGCCACATCTCTTCTCAGAGATAGCTACCACCATTCGAGCAAGTTGTTTTCAATTATGCAATTTTACAGTTTCAACCTATTTTATTTATTCAATAGAAGTTATTGTTCACTGGATATCTATTGTTGTTCCCTGTATCTCCGTGTTATTGTATTTAATCTGTTATTTATTTCGTTCTGCTCATAAATCTGGATCAAGAACATGGCTACTGGAGTTTGCACTACCAATTGGGGTGGTCAAAGATGGGATAGTGAACCCGTTATTAACGCCATGGGAACAAGAGATATGGTTCACATGCATGACATCTACATGGGTAGATTCACGACTAGTGGATGAATGGTCCACCGATGTTGAGACCAAATCGACATGGGGCATACAAGGGATGCTTTGATGTATGCTAACAAAAAATGTAGCATTTTCCAATAATTCCGATCTCATGGAAGTCGAAAGGTATAGAATTTGCATGGAATTCTCATTGGTTTTCACTCAAGAGGGGTCAATTTCTCAATGGGTTTACTATTGACCTGGAAAATCCTTTTTCACCTAAGGGTGAGGTCCTCTACTATGGGGGTCTAGTGGTTTGTAGAAGCAGAATCCAACTAGCAAATGCTGTCAAGGGTATCGTGTAATTGGGGTAGTTTAGGACAATGATGAGAATAATGGCCATACATATCACACAAAGCACATGGGCGATTTGTGCACAAGGACTTAATACATTTAGAGGATGATCCGAGAAGTATAACCTGCACGATTGGTGTGGAAAGAGTAGGTTCTAAATCATCTGTGTTAAGAAGCCCTTTGAGTTCGGGGAGCCAAAAACAATTATTGGTAGTGTGGCCAGGGCTATCGCACAAAGCGCATGGAGGTATGGCTCTAGGCGCTGTGTTCTGAGTGGTCTTGGCTTGTCTAAGATTATTTGTGCCCCATTTCTTTTTGGCTTTGCCTACTTTGTCAATTCCTTTCCCAGCCTATGTTGGTCGAGGTAGGGCCTACGTAGGTGCCTTAGGGGCTACAAGGGTCAATTGGTATTGGATGAACAAGAGTTGAGGCCAAATAAGGAGTTGGTGCAGAGGTTGGAAGAGGAGTCAGAGGGAGATCCAAGTACCAAACAAGGATCCCTAATGTGAGGTTCGACAATTTCAAAGTGGCCATAACAAGGGTACTCACTATTCCTAGATGTAGAAACAAGAAAGGGACTTGGCCAAAGGGGTAATGCAGACGAGTATTCCCTACCGATGGTGGTATTGAAGATGTTGGAACTAAGGGCCCAATAGATGGCTATGGAGGTGGACCTACTGGCCTATGAGATGATGACACCATACAAACATTAGATGAATTGGGGTCGGTAACTACTAGGGAGGCGTAATATGCGCCAAGTGATGTCAAGTCTTTGTGGACTCCAGAGTTGATGTTCGAAAGATAGGGCACTGTTTGGCTTCCACAATCAATAAGCATTCATGGTGTATCTGACTTTATCACAGACAACATGCAACTACACAAAGGAGGGAGGGGAAGATTGAACAAGTAAGCTAATCTCAACTATTTAACCAATCAACCATCTTGTTATTAAAAAGGTCACTATCTATATAAATGCCCCATTGGTGTAATGATCACCACATATCGAAACCTTTATGATGCTCCGACCTCTCCTCTAAAAAAAAGTTGATCTAGGAAAGTTGAGAAAAAAATTAATCTCAACTCTATAGCCAATCAACCATTATATTAATAAGAGATTCACTACTTCTATAGCTCTTCATCGACACATGGTTCATCACATATCGAAACGGCTTCTTAACGCTCCAGCCACTCCTCGCAACCACTAAAGATAACTAGAGGCAAATAAAGCTATGAATATGTAGCGAATAAGAAAAGAAAAGAAGCACCGAATATATAATAATCCTCCAACGATTCTCCTCTAGTGTCCAAGGTCTTCAATCCAGCAACGGACACAATTTGCTCTGCTTTCTCTCGATCCCTTGAAAGCAACTGACAGTAGAACCCTTCTGAATCCCACAGGCGATCACCCTATTCTCTCCTTTCGGAATTCGTTTATCCATTTTCCGCCTTCCATTGATACCCAACTATAATTATTATTTTTTCTTTCTCAAGCGTGTCATGCGATTGTTTTGATCTATTTGAGTGTTATAAGCGCACAGAGGAGATCACCGAGATGGAAATTGAACAGAGGCAAGCGGAGTTTATACAGCAGTTCGTGAAGGAAGCAGAGAATGCGAGAGGAGCGGAGACAGTCGCCAAACTAATCGTAAATGCAACAGCGCATTCATCATTGTTCGCTTTCTCTGAAATCTTGTCGGTACCCAATATTTTGGAGGTTAGTATTTTTTTTTTATCTTGGGGTTTACTATTATTATTATGCCTTGCTGTCTGTGACTATAGGGGAGTTGAACTCGTGTGCGCCTGTTGGCAATTATGAGCTTCCAACCACTGGACCAACCCCTGCGTTCGTTTGTTCTCAAATTGTGACATTCCCTTCCCTGTTTGAAATAGTCATATTGGCTGATCAATCAGGTTTCTGTTTTTCTGTTTTGTTCATCATATTGTTAATATTGTAAAGCTAAAGGACGATTGAATGTGGCAGTTTTGTACAAAAGCAGATTTATTATAATGTCATAACATCTGTCATATTTAATGGGTTTTGTTTAGCATTAGATGCAATGATTTTGGCATCTAGTCCAATTTCCTGCTATTGTACTATGCCAGTTTTAGGCTTTTATTTGTTTTAGTCAAAGCCAATATGTGTAGGGTTTGCCTTCCTTTCTGGGTAGATAGAGGCATACTAATGGGCTTTTACTGGCCCTCCCCATGTTCTTAGTGGGGAGGTGATTTGAAGAGTGCCCGGACCACCAACACCACTATGAATGAAATTGTAAGCAGGTGAACCTCAATGATCAAAGATTCCTAGGTAGCCAGTGCAATAGGGTGAGAACATGAGTGCGAAACAAGCACATGCTTACATTCACACATTGCTTATCTCAGAATCTTATATCTGACTAGAGGTCGCCTTGCATTGGTCAATATAAAACAAGTTTCAACGAAGTACTCTTGGTGTATTTTAATTAGGGTAATTTTTACTTGACTAGATAGATTGCTCTAAGAAGACATATTTACAAAGACCAATTGATGTTTTGAGTTTGAATCTTCAAGGAACATTTCTCTTCACTTTGCTCTTGTCCTCTTTTCACAATTCTTTCCAATATTTGATTGATCCATCATCCAATTTAGTATCTTTGGTGCTTTTTTTTTAAAGGAAAACCTTGTGGGGAAATCCCCGGGCACTTCCCTGCATTTCACAGATGTTACCTAGGGTAAACCCGCCAAATCTGATTACCCTGCCTTACCTAGTAGAGACATTGAGTGAGACACGTAACAGAGGCAGCCAGCCCGGGGGATTGACCCTGAGACCTCCTGCATGAATCTCAAAGCACTCAACCAATTGAGCTAGCCCGCAGGGCTCAGTATCTTTGGTGCTTGTATTACACCTTGTCTGATTGTTTTTGCTCATCCAGAACATTTGCCTTTCTCATTAAAAATTAAAATTGTGGTCATAATGGTTTATTTTTTCCAAGCCACCATCTCGATTTCTGTTTTTTTACATAAGTTACCAAATTTTTCTTCTGTTTGCAACCTGCGTGCTGATAAATTACTTTGTTTACATGTTAGTCTACTTATTATGCTAGATGATAAATATATCATGGACTGCTGGAAAGAGTTTCCCTTTTCACACTAAGATCTTCTGTCTGTTAATGCTTTTTCTTCCAAGGGGTAGGTTTCAGTCAGAATATGGTGGAAACAGTCTTGGTTACTTGGGTGTTATTTGTTTAGAGGTATTGTTCGTTTTTGGTATGACCTGAATATGGTTTTTCTTTTTTCCTCAAAAATGCAGCTTCAGGGAACAGAGTTTTCTAAATTTCTGGATCTGCTTCGCCTGTTTGCACATGGCACATGGAATGATTACAAAAGTAAGTTCTTACCTTTTACATGTTATGGTATTTTTGTGTTGTGCTACTCAACTTCGTTGGCATCATCTGTGCTCTACATGGCAACAAAAACTCTTGTCTGCTCTGCTGAAGTTCCTTATTTTCGAGTTCTGAAAGATGTAGTTTGGCTGCTCCTCCTCTATACTGGTCAAGAATAGTCCTCATGTTATGCAGAAACTCAGAGGTTTGATGCAATTTCCATAGCAAATTAGGAATTACCACAGAATAAGCTGTCAAAGATGTACAACAACCTTTAATTTTGTTGAAGAATCATCCTCAGCTCAGGGAAAAGTCATTTGCTTCTTTGGAGTGGTCATATATTCTAATATTTTACAATTGATAGCAAGTACTGTATATCCTACAAAATCTCTTGATGGATCAGAAGAAATCCTGTTATTCGCGAAATATATTTTTACTAGTGATAGCATATGCATTCTTAACAAGCAAGCTCGATAGACTGCAGTCTGCCAGGAGCCTTGATTTTATACAGTCATCAAGGGCTTCCTTGTAGACAAATGATATAGGCTGCTATTGCATTTTGGAATTAATTGATGTTCTACAATACATTTTTAGCAGTTTTCTAGGAATTTGCACAGGGGGCTAATGTAGTTAGACTATTCGCCTGATTATTTGCAATTGGGAGTTGGTAATTTTCTTTAAGAGTGGAGAATTTTAAGTCAGGCAGAGACAGAATATTTTGTTGGCATTTTAGTTTCCCATATGAAGTCTAGCAGATTTTAGAGAGGTGTGGAGATTATATAAAAGGAAGCCCTCATATGATTTGTATGGCTTTGTTCCTTAGATATTGTTTTCCTTTTTAGGTGGAATGGCAAGTTGTACTTTTGTTGGGTTTGTTCAACATCATTGCTTATCTGCACCGATTACAATAATGACCTCAAAACATCATGATAAAGTCCTGGCCAACTCTCCCCAAACTTATCCATACAACTACAGGAAATGCATTTGACTTGAACCCTAATCATAACTAGAACACCAACTAGATGTCTCTGAATAAAGTTATCCATCCTAATACATCCTGATTCCTGATTACTTCTGATCAATAACTAGATAGTCGAGTGTAGTAGGCTGGACACTTTCTTTTGGAAACTTAGGGATTTGAGTAGCATATTATGATTTAAATTGGATATAGGTGGTTTTTGGGGAGGCCAGCAAAGATATCATTATAATATATCATGTGTGTTTTTCTGGCCTTGTTTGCTGAATTTTTTTATGTCTCTGAAAATTAACGGGCAGAACCATGTCCCATTTTCAGTTCATTTGTGGGAAAGATTAGGGTGGTTTGGAACCAAGGCTATTTCTGTGCAGTTTTTAGGCAGAACTTTACATGTCTTCTCAATATTTATGGGCAGAAACATCTGCTGTCTTTTTTCTTACAAAAAAATTGGGTTTCTTTCAAGGATAATTACTGAGGTGAAGGTTATTTCTGGAAGAGTTTCAGGATTTTTTTTGTGGTAGAGTTTTAGGGCTAAAAGGGTTCTTTTCAGACAGTGTTACAAAACTCGCCGAGTTGATGTGTGCTGGCGAGTCAAATTCTGACCCATGAGCACTTGCCGATTTTTTCATGGGTTGGCGAGTTTGACTCATGAGCTCATTGAAAAAATCAGTGGGTCCCTTTATAAAACTCATACAGCAAATTTTTCCTGAGTTTTTTCCTAGTCTAAGTTGAACTCTTACTCTCTGGCCTCACCGAGTTTTTACCTGAGCTGAGATTTGTAACATTGGTTCAACTGGAAGTCATTGGTCCAATATTTCTTGGCTCCAAGAGTCATCCTCTTTATTGTGGTGCTTATTTTGAGGTTTCATTTCTTGCTCTGATAGTGCTCTTATTAGGCACCATCTTTGTCATCTATCTGGTGCTTTTGACACTGTTTTCAGCTTTGGATTTCATTTTTATACCAGTGATGAGTTAAATGGAGAAAAATGTGTTAAGTCCTTAACCTTTGAGGCTTCATTTTTCAACAGGTAATGCAGCTCATCTTCCATCATTGGAACCTGATCAAGTGCTCAAATTGAAGCAGCTAACAGTGTTAACATTGGCAGAAACTGCAAAGGTAGTTGCATGAAGAATACTTTTATGTTAGTATTAGAGGCTTTTGATTCATTTCTTTCAGGTTAGGATATAACCCTCTAGGGGCTCGATTAATATGTTTGTTTTGTTCTAGAATACAATAGAATGAAAAGTGTAGTGTCTGAAGAAATTGCATTTGACGGCAAACTGTTTTGTCAGGTGTTGCCCTATGATCTCTTGATGCAACAACTAGACGTTTCAAATGTTCGTGAACTTGAAGACTTTCTCATCAATGAGTGCATGTACTCGGTAAGTTGAATTTTATACTGCCTGTGTTGTATGTGCTCGATAATTAAGGGAAGTAGCTATGACAGCAGTTAAGGATCCCCGTCGAGAATATAAATATTTAGGGGTAAAATCTTCCAGTAGCCTCTAATTTCTCAAAATTTATGTTTAATTTGCTCTAGGGATTTATAATTCAGTCTTTTATTCAAATAATCAGATGGTAACAGGGATGATCTGGTTGTATAGACTAGTCTGGACTCTGAATGTACTTACTACGATCCCGTAAGTGGAAGCCTTGCTTAAAGATTTAAACATTAAAGGCTTGAGTTGAAAGAAAACTGTACCATTAACATTTCCATTAAATTTTCCAAGAGACTAGATCATTAAAGTTTCCATTGTACCACTAAGAGGCTTAAGTTGGTCTTCCCATAGAGTAGGAACTCAAGTTTCCTGTTGATCTTTTTGTGTTCTGGTGGTCATGGTGATTTATCTGTACAAGCTATTTCTGATGAATCTGCCAGATGTACTGATTTATCCCAGAAGTACTAAATTTTGTCTCAGATACACATGTGATACTCCTAGCTACATTAAACTCAGTTTCATATGTTTATTATCAGATCTCTAAGAAACCGGATTCATGGGTTAGGGCCTATGTGTCCCAAATCTGTGTCAAATGAGTAAATTTGTGGACATGCAGGCCCTGCGTGTCTGACATGTGTTCTGTGCTAGATGCATGTTGCACATGTGTTGGACACTATTGTCCCATGCATCCAAGCATTTCTGACAGTCAAAGACGCCCAAAAAAATAAAAAATTCAAAAACTGTGTGCATGTGTGTTGTGATGTGTCTAAAAATGTGTCCTGACATGTCAAAAATTTGTCCAGAGGTGTGTTTGATGTAGTTCTATTTTCTAAATGTTCAAACTCTACATCTTATGTCTATAAGAGTATATTCTATTTCTGTAATTTTAATATATTTTTCTAACTTTTATATCTATATCTATATTTATATTTATGTATCTCCCATGTCCTATTTTGGAGGGGTTACTTGTCTGTGTCAGACACTTGAATCTGTGTCCCCTGTCAGATGACATAGCCAGATCTTTGGTTGTGAGTGCCAAGAATATGTCTCTTGCCAAGTCTTTTATCATTTTTTGGCCAAAACAGCGAGTCTTATATTACAACAAGGATACAAAGCAGGCACTCAGACAACTGAACCTCCCCTTCCCACTTAAGTGAGCAAGGCAAGCATCTAAGCTGATTGAGCTCCCATATTAAAAACACAATGTACTGACTATGTAAAAGGTGCTTAGCACAAACTTGATTTGCTAAGTTATACAAATCCATTTGTCATGTCCCCATTTTTGGGTTCCCCTATTTTGTAGCAGAAGGGACTTCTGTGGCTTCTTAGTGGAGAAAAAAGTGTAAAATGGGGGGGGGGGTTCATTTAATATCACTTAGTTAGGATATGTTATGTTTTTAAAGTGACATTAGGGAAGTAAAATAACTTTAGATTAATAAGTTACTTAACCATGTTTAAACTTTAAAGTGACTTTTAAATTTTAATCTTGTTATTGCACAAGTTGTAGGTTGGGCAAAGCCCGACCCAACCACCAAAATGGCAACAACTAAGGGACACTATACCCAATGTCACCTTGATATAGGTCCCGCGCTTCAAGGGTGACTAGGTCACTCTAGGGAGGCGATCCCGGTGACCTTGGGGGGATTGAGACGGATGGAAAGGAAGGAAGAGAAGTGTCCCTGTAAAGGTCAATAAGGAAAGAGGAAAGTGGGGTTTTAAGGCTGCCAAGTCTTTGGGTACATGCAAAAGGGATTGTACCTGCCCAAGACAAGAAAAACCAAGATTTACATACAGTGTGTTAGGTGGACAAGCAAGTTAAGCTTGCTATCCCTAATTGCAGCAGTAATCAGAACTATAAATCAGCAATGAAATCAAGTAACTACTGCGGATTTAACCACTTAAAGCATCGAATATTAGTTGAGTTATAAAGCACAAAACATGTAGATAAATTTTCAACACTTTAGCACAACTTTAGTGGTGTTTAGATGGCTGCAAAGATAAGTTTTCAGAGTATATTTGTGACAACCAAGTGGCTGTAGCAGTGTTTTGCTACAGCAGCAACTTTTACCCCAAGAAATCAGCCCAAAGATTGCCCAACAATAGCTAACATCAAATAGATTTATAATAACAACTTTCCAACTAATTCCAATGGTAAAAGAGTGAGAGATTGAGCTTTAAAAAGAGAGTTTGCTGCAGCCCTAATGGCTGTAGCATAAATTTATAACAGCAATAAGAAACACTTAACCAATTGAGACGCCCTAGGGGCAATATCAAGCCTAGGACATCCTTCGTGTTTTCACGTATCCCATTGCAACAATTTTATTTCCCCAATGCAAATTTGAAAATGATTAGTGCCTTACTATTGGGTTGTGGGGTCAAAAATTGTGAAGACTAGACTAAGTCCTTGGGGGTGTAAATCCTCCTACTCCCCAAGGCAAGCTAGGTCCACTAGGTAAGCCCTTTTTCTTCTCTTAGCAAAAACCTTATGCAACAAAAAGACCTTGGATGTATGAGCTTGATCCACAAATAATCTAGGGTTGTAAGCCCTTTTACTTCCTAGGTTTGTGAAACAAACAAAGGTGACTTGGAGGGTTTACGTCCTTGTAATTCTCCAAGCAACCGTGTAATCAATGACCTTTCACAAGCAAATAAATGAATCTTGGGGTGGGTGTATGCCCTTATACTCCTCCAAGGGTTTATCCACTAACAATTATGGAAGAAAGCAAGAATTTCAAGACAATAAATGCAGAATTTCCTTACCAATTCCAAATAGATGCAATTTCAAACCCTAAGTGACCAAGAATAATCCATCCACAAGCACGAGAAAAAGCCTCCAATTGTAGTGCACCACTTTATTCCATCAATAGCAAGAGAAAACCATAACAATAGCAAAAGAGAGATGAATTGCTCCAAGAATACCGGAAATTTCAGCTAAGTATCCTTCTCCACATGGGAGAGATGTCAAAATGAGATCTTATGATCTCTTATTTATACAAAACGTCACTAAGAGAGTTTGTCCACACAATTTAGGGTAAAACACAAGACTAGGGGTTAACAGCCCTAATCTTGCCCCTTTTTACAAAGTGATATTAAACAATTCACTTTAATTTCACTTTTTGCACAAAAAAAACCCTAGTTTATAAAGATGTCACCCCTTTAGGGGATGTTTTGGCACTAGGAGAAAGTTGTTGGTGATGGAGGAGTGTAGAAAGGCGCTTCCCAAAGCCACATGTCAAGCATCCAAGTCACTTCCTTCATGGTCAAAGCTTCAAAACCCTCAAAACGTCCTTGTGCCAATGCATATCAACCTCACCACCAAACCCTAACCCCCCTAGGTGACATCATGCCTCTAAAGGTGACGTTTTGCCTCTCCCAGGTAGAACGTTTGGCATGTGGGAGCTAGGTTATGTCGTCCAAGTCATCTTCTAGGCCTCTTAAAGGTGACGTTTTGCCCTTCCTAGGCAGAACGTTTGGCATGTGGGAGCTAGGTTATGTCGTCCAAGTCATCTTCCAGGCCTCTGAGGTTTCATCTCTTTCATTCGACACGCGGGCCCTTGGCATCCACCTGTGGGTTTCAAGCCCCATGGAAGCCCAAGCTAGGCTTGTTCTTCCAAAACTGTCCACCAACTAGGTTGTGCAAAGACAAATAAGCACGCCCTCCAAGGATCTCAAGTCATAACATCATGGTAAGTAAATCCAATCAATAAATGAGCCACCTAAGCATGTGCATCAAAGATTACCATGTCAAACAATTAAGTGCTCAAAGACATTATGGGACTTGTCAAGCTTGAATATGGGAGGCTTGACGAGGTGTCCTATTGGGTAGATCTTGCCCTAGGTCAAGGAGAGTTTCCAAGAGATCCCTTTCTAAGCCATGTAAGGTGGGTGAAGTGGTTAGGGTCAAGACTCAATGGGCATGGGGTTCATGACATACAAGGGGTTGTAGTGTTTCATTCATGGGTGCCTTTGTAGAGGGTGTGTGGTACCTTCGTTTTCAATGCACTTTTTCCAAGCCCATCATTTTGCCATTATTTTTTCTTTCATAAATTTAAGGACAAGTTGAAGGCCACTGCCCTGGTGTGGTGTCTAGATAATGACAATGTCACTCACAAATACCTAGTGGAAATGAGAAGGTTGGCTCGTGATGAGACTCTCTTTCTCTCAGGCATGCAACTGAGAGCCATTGCTCTGGCTTGGTGACCAGATGATGGTAATGTCATACCATTGGATATCCATGAACATGATAGGTTGGCTCATGATGAGACCTGCCATCCTCCAACTAACCTTTTAAGCATTCATAATCATATTTCTTATGGGTCCCCCTTTTTTCAAAGATGAGCGTTTCATTGCTTTCTTGGGTGATCTCTGGGCGAAGCATCTAGAAGGTTTATACATAGGCATTTATCTTTTACCCAACAACAATCCCTATGGGCCTTCAGTCCCTTCTTCCCATAGAATGAGGGACAACCCCTTCTTGGGTCAATACACCCTAAAATCCCAAGAGATAAGGAAATGGGGGGAAAAAGTGATGGCAAGTGGTAAGTATGGTCGAGAACTGTATGCTGGCTCTTCAAGGGAGTTCCTAGTAGCAAACCCATCCCCAAGGAAGACCACTTACTAGGGCACAATGTCAACCACCAAGGTGAAGTAGGGCAAAAGGCATAATGTCCAAGCATATATTATGAAATCTAAAGTAGTCTAAGATACAACATACTCAAATGCCTCAAATATTGAAATGGTACTCACCATAATACTTGACTTATACCTCATGGAGCAAGGCCCACTGCCTTTCGGAAGCCAGATGGTGTGGTGGATGCCATCTGAAAATCTACGACCTCTGTGGTGGTGAGAAGGGTCTCCATCTGTGTAAGAGGATACTGCTAGTCATGTAGTCTCTCGACATTCCATATCTGTAACTTGAGGGCTATGTTGCAGGAAACACCCCCCCTCGGTTTCCTGCCCGAAATCGGTATGAAACTTCGAAATCGGTATGGTACGGCCAGGAAATGTTGCCGACCGTACCGTACGATGTTTCCCGATTTGGAAATGTCGTATGGTACGGCCAGGGGCGTTTCCTGGCTGTACCGGTCGGTGTTTCGGGCGTCTTTGAGGCGAAATAAGAAAAAAAAAGGGGGCCATGGGCCCCCCAAACAGTGAAATATATATTTTTTTTGCATTTTCTATTTTTTTTCTTGCATCATTATTGCATTTTTTTTGCATCATTATGTTTTTCTTGCAATATAATGTCTTATTTAAAAAAAAACTATATATACATATATGTATTTTTTAATTTTTATATACGGCGTTTCCCTGGATGTTTCCATTTTTTGGGGGCCTGTTTCGTACCGTCCCGGTTTTGGAAACTTGGAAACGTTTCCCCGTTTCGTGCAACTTAGCTTGAGGGCCTCGAGACATAATCTCTTTAGTTATCCACAAAATGGGGATAACAAATCTTAAAGTGAAAATTGGAGGGAAAATAAGGGTTATATTTGATTTAGTCAAAAAAGAGAAATTTAAGAAGTTACATTTGATTTGGTAAAAAAGGGGAAAGTTCTAGAAGGCATGGAAAAATGATAAAAGGAGGGGTAGAGCCTCACTTTGGCATTATGATTTGATTGATCTCTTGTATGGTGCTCTTGGAGCCATTGTTTTGTTAGGGTTTAACAAAATCCTTCTATTGTTGGTCTTGTTTTGATGGTGCAATACCCACCCTAGCTAGACAAGGAGGAGGATCCATCCAACATCTTCATTGGAGCTTCATCTTGTGTTTTGATTTCAGTTTTGATTTGCTTGGAGATTTTGTGGCACTTGAAGGGTTTGATCTCATCTGTTGAGGAAGCCACAACATGATTCCAGGTTTTTGGCTTGTATTGTGTGTTTTCCATTGAGGTATTGCAGTTGCCATTGGATTGTTGTATTCGGATCTTCATTCATAATAAAATACCACATATTGTTTCTTCTATTTCTGGTGTATTTGTATTACATGCAATATGTTTGAAAAATTGTCTATTAGTAGAATACATGAAAACTGTTTGTGAAAATTTGTCAACCAGATTAAAGCATCTAGAACATTTATTGCACAAAAGGACATAATATCCCAGCCCATTCTACTGGGGATATTACAGTTGTATCAGAGCTGGTGATCTTGTCGGCTCGTGATTGCATCAGAGCACTTTCCTTGGCCAAAGAAGGAAAACAAAATTTGGGGTCTTTTTGGAGAAATTGTTTTTAGGGAAAAAAGAGGGCGACAGACTTCAAGCTCAGATCTGGAACTTTATGAGAAAAATTTGTCGAAACAAATTGGATATTTGAATTCCTTCAATTTCAAGAAAGAAGTTATAGCTGAAACAAAGTTTGGAAAGTGAAGTTATCAACATTTTAAATTTGACAATTTTTCAGGGTTTTTCTGGAAAAACCCATGCGATTTACAGTGAAGGGAAACAATGGGAAGGAAATTAGATTATGTACAGGTGTAAGAAAGGATGAAGATAACTCATGAATATTCCATGGATGAGGGTTTATTAAGTGCTTGACGAAACCGTAGCCATAAACTACCAAATTACTACAACTCTATAACAACCATGTTTAAGTTGCTTAAGAAGATTAGTCCGGAACATTTGGCTGAACTTGCGAGGGAGTCGAAGGAAGATAAATATAGATAAGACTACTAGAAGTATCTAACATCCATGAAGATATCCGAGCAACTTTATCCTTCAAAAGCTATTACATCCTCGTGCACGGAAACTGTCCCAAGGATTTGGACGAGGATTATTTTAAATGCACAGGGAAGAAAGAGAAGAAAGACAAGCATGAAGGACAGAGGGACTTGTTGGAGGTACATGTATCTAAGCCTGTTGAAGATGTGGGCATTAAGGAAGAGGACCAAACAACAACCTATGATACATCATCAGAGCCAATCGATGAAACTGATGACACTAGCGTGTGTTAATGTTGAAGCAATTATTATAGATGTTTGCATTTCATTAGATAACAATAGCATAATCCAAGATCACTGAGAAATACACAATCACAAGAGACACAACATTTATCTTGGGAAACCCTCTAGGGGAAGAAAACCCAACAAAACTTCCTTAACATAGATAGACAATACAATGCCAAGAGATCTCTTAAACTAATACAGAAAGTCCTCTCCCAGATATGCGCCACTCTCTCTCTCCTTCTTCTCCAGTAGCAGATCTGAACTTGTCTCTCAAAATGAGCGAGTGAGTTGTGTGTTTAAGTGAGGCGCTGGCCTCTTTATTTATACAAGTCTGGCACGTGTGAAGTGTCTCTTCACTGGTAGGGACGACTTCTCAAAATGGGTGGGTAAACCCACCTTAATTATATTTCTGGGCCTCTTTAATATCTGCTGGGGCCGACTTCTTATTCTGCCTATTACAATTGTCTTTTGACCAATCCGCAAAAGGGGATTTGGTCCTATTACAATAATCGACATGATCAATTCACAATGGGGATTGATCCTATGAATAATATATCAATAATAATAAGAATACTCTTTGCAGTTACATTATTTCAATACTCCCCCTTAACAAAAAGGGTATTCTTCAGCAGCATCATGCGAGAGAGAGAGGACAACATCATCAACAACATCAAGTGGGTGAGAGGACAGCATCATCAATATCATCTTGGAACACTGACTGGCGTATCTGTAAATCATCGGAAGTTTTCTTCATTGGCAGCATCGTCATTCTCAAAGGAATGCCATCATCATCTGCATCAATATGTATTAGTATAAAAATTGATACATCATCATCATCACAGCATAAGGCTGGCTCATCATAATACAAGACTGGCTTTACGTCACAGCTGTCAAGCTGGAAGCTCAGTACTTGTCTCATCTCAATGTCTTGCTTTACGTCACAACACTCAAACTAGAAGCAAGATACTAGACTGGCTTTACGTACAACTATCGAGCTGGAAGCACAGTACTAGTCTTATCTCATCGTCTTGCTTTACGTCACAGCACTCAAGCTGGAAGCAAGATATTCGTTCTGCTTTACGTCACAACCATCAGGTCAGAAGCAGGATACTAGACTGGCTTTACGTCATAGTTATCTAGCCGGAAGCTCAGTGCTAGTCTCATCATATCATCTTGCTTTACGTCTGACAACTAGGTCAGAAGCAAGAAACATCTCATCTTGCTTTACGTCTGACAACTAGGTCAGAAGCAAGGAACACAACAACTACTCCCCCTTTCGAGGAAGGTCCTTTCGGACTATGCCAAGCTTATCTCAAAAGTACTCAAACTTCACACGAGATAGGGGCTTGGTCAACACGTCAGCAACCTGTTCAACCGTGCTAATGTACTGGAGCTTCAAGGCTCCTCTCTGTACCATGTCACGGATTTAATGATAACGGATCTCTATGTGCTTCGACCTATCTTGGAATACAAGGTTCTCTGTCATTTTTATGCAGCTTTGGTTGTCACATAGAATCAAGGTTGCTCTCATCTCTAAGTCAAATAGGCCGGTCAACAACTTTCAAAGCCATATAGCTTCGCAGCTGGTAGAACATGCAGCAATGTATTCTGCTTTCGCTGTGCTGAGAGCAATACTAGATTGCTTCCTACTCTGCCACGAGATCATAGCTGATCCCAAACTGAAACAACATCCTGAAGTGCTTTTTCTGTCAGAAACACTTCCTGCCCAATCTGCATCAGTATATCCACTCAATGTGAAATCATGATCTCCATCATAGCTGAGACCATAATCTATTGTACCTTTAAGGTACCTCATCACATGTTTTGCAGCCAC
>JASDQU010014760.1:0-22929 GCA_032191745.1 Picea mariana | reverse complement strand
GGGGGGGAGGGTTCGAGTTACTGCAGAGGTGACACATCGTGGGGGGCCTGCGCCAGAAAATGATCAACTCAGACCCCCTCGTTAAAGGCAGAAAGGTCGCCGGGGGGGTCTGATATTGGATGTGCACCATAGATTTGTGCGTGCCTCACTCACCTGTTGAGATCTGCGTGCTCCTTAGCACATCGCGCCAAAATGCCAAGCCATCAAAAACTTAGGATAAGAAACATAAAATGGGTCGTGCTAAGAGGACAACATCAATTCATCAAAATTCCTTGTGCTAACATATTTGATGGCTTTAATCTATCGATTGTATGGAGAAAAAGACTGCTCAAAGTTTTCAAAGGCGTGGATGCCCTTAGCATATACCGTGGCAATCTTCGAGAGCAATTTCAATTGGGAAGCCATCATTTCCAAGCAGCTGAGAATCAACATCCTATAGGCCCAGACACCAAAAGATGGAGAAACATCAGTTTTCTACATGGGATCTTACCTGTTGGACGTAATCTGCGCGAGAAACGTTTTCGCAAGTATGAATTTAAGCTGGTATGTTGTCGAGTTACCCGTACATGTTTATTTCAGCATTTTGTGGGAAAATAGGTACAAATTTTTTACGCCATGATATGTGATGAGTTTATAGCCAGAGTGCACTTTATTATATTTATAAAAGAATGCCCAAGGCTTTCAGTGGTAGCCAAAAAGATGATATCCAAAGTTGGCCACTCGTATTTTGAAGAAACAAGCACTTATATCAGAGTGTTCAGGGCTACTGGTGCACCACACCTAGTCCACCCAATTCATGTCCCAGATCGTCTCATATTGGGAGAAATTTGCTACCAAACCATTCTTCAAGGCTATAATGCCTCTCTTGTAAAGGATAAGAAGAGGGCTTTCATACCCTATAGTTTTCATATTGGGTTTTATATGGTAAAGGACACTGCACAGGCGAAACAAGAAGGATTGAGTCAACTTGAGTATCAGTTTCCCACATGTCGTTTTCACAAGCATGATCCAAAGGGTTTAGTACTCCAGCACGCGTTGCAGGTATCCTCATGTTGGCCATACACTCATGACAGTTTCGAAGATGAGATCTTTACCTAGGGCGCCCAAGACTGGGAGGAAGTGCTCCATAGAAGGGCTAACCCAAACGTGACCAAATTCAAGGCAATGACCATGGATGAACAAGTTGAAACAATAGAGCACACAACTCAAGAAGCCATTAGGGTAAGAGAAGAAAACAGAGCAGCAGAAGCAACAGAGACACGTACAAGGGGGATATTGTTACTAGAAGAAGTTGAGAGAGCTATGCAAAAGTTAGGGGAATATCCCCCACTTAATCCTTTGATAGGACCCTTGAGAATTACCTCGACCGATACAAACGACCATGAGGCAGAACTAAATGGCTCAAAGACAATTCCACCAGAAGAGACTGTTGACCAAGAAAACACCAACCCTATGTCACCACAAGCAGGATCGTCGGTGACTACTACAACTCAACGAAGGTCAGTGAGAGCTTCAAGTGGGATGGTTATGCATATTGTCCTCATAGATTTAATCACCATATATGACAATGAGGAAGGTTAAGAAGCTTCGCACATACCCCTAGTGCCAAATACACAGGAGGAGGAACCAGGGGAAACATCTGCTCCAACTTGCGATGATTTGGTCCCAAATCCTCAAGAAGGTGACCTGGAATCTAGGAACACTCTTGACACTGTACTTCTCAATCAATCGGGAACACAACCTCGGGATGATAACTCTAAGAATGACTTAGATATAGGTGAACAAGAAGAAGGAATGGGGCAGCCAGAAATTGACATCCCAACGACCGAACTCTTAGCTAATATCTATCCTTCGCCTATTTCCCTATCCAAGACAAAGACATTGTCAGCTGACGAGGGCCAACAAAAGGCCAAGTCACTAGAACATACAGGAAATTCCCTTGCTATCGAACTAAGCAGACCAAGCCATGGAACAGAACAAGCTGATGCAACAACATTAACATAGAAACCACTGATTGAGAAGGAAGGAGGTTGTGTGCCTACCCTTGAAAGGGATAGAGAAACTACCATGGAACACATCTATACAACGGGAAGCCTAGGAAATACTTTGTCATGGGGAGATCAACAGTTTCTTGAACCAGTAGATGAAGTTACCGAGATCCAGGAAATTTCTTATGATAGGAAAAGGAAGGTTGTGATGAGAAGAACAGTCAAGAAAAGTAAGCTCGCGCTCAATAGCACCCTATTCATAACCACGAAGGAGACGTTGTTTGACACAGAAAGTGCTAAGATGACTGAGCTAATCGAAGCAGGGATGGCCATAACCAATGCCACATTAGACATGGCAAAAACAGATGAAAGGGAGGTAGCCGCCATGAAGAAAGAGTTGGACCATCTGCAACATCAAGCAAAGTATTACCAAAATTCAACACAGGCGTTGGTATTCTTGAAGTGTGAGTTCCAAGAGATATATGCAAAATTGACAAGGGAGAGAGAGCTCTTCGTCGCTCGCATAGCTGATTTCCAAGAATATACCCTTATGGGGCTGGCAACCTGTAAAGACATGCAGTGATGGTATGAGAAGGCACATCAAGCCTTGGAACATATAGACTACATCAACGAAGTACAGAAGGGATGAGATAAAGAAGAGCATGGCATCCGAGTGTTGATGGACAATAGCATTGCCTGAATAAGGAAGGCAGTTGAACACTAGGTAAGCATGGTTCAAGAACTGCGACGGAAAATGCAAGAAAGATGGGAAGAGTGTGAGAAACGTTGGGAGAAAATCAATAAGGAAATGAAGATTATTGACTTGCCAGGGTTTGGCCCACCAGAGGATTTCACTGATTTACGTGACATAGTTAAACGACATGCAGATCAAGATCTAGTGTACGAAACAGAGATTTCCTAGGTTTCAAGCATGATCCTGGGTCAAGTGAAGAGGTTCATGGAGCCTTTGATTAAAGCTCTCACAATTTTACAACGCTTGAGTGTCTATTAGAGCAAGATTTGCCTCACCCTAATCTTGCAAAGAGGGCCTTATTCCATTTCCCTATGCAGACTCATCTTCCTTGTTGATAAAATCCAGAGACAAAAATACAAATGTTTCCACTTGTACACATCTTGCACACTATACAACAAGTGTATACGTAGGCTGCTCCACTATAGCCTGCATACATCGAGATTTGTGCCAAAAAATCAAAATTAAATGTCGGGTTTCCATGTCACGACATGAGATCTCTGATCTTTGGCCTTCCATATACTGGAAATGTTCCAACTCAGCCCTTCGGATCCATTTTGAAGGCTATAAATGGGCCAATTCCGAGCTATGGAAAGGGGGAAGGAATTCAACTTTGAGAGAAAAGTTACTCTGGAGAAATTATTACTTCATAGTGAGTCTGCATCCCTTTGTCCTTTAAGTCCGAACACAGTGTTCATCCCCCAAGATCTTCCCTTATTGATGGAGAACCTTAATGTCTCCCTTCTATGAGCTTGCCTTTGGTGGAGGATTGAAGTGGTGGAGGCCCAGCTCGAAGGAACTTGGTTTCTCGATTCCGAACCATGCCGACACAGAAGTCTATAATATTTTCACTTCTGCTAATCTTTTATTAATAGAAATACTCTCTTCCCACCCAATTGATATCTTGCAAATATATGAGTTATTATCCATGGGCATGTTTGTTTTGTATATTGATGGATTATGCTATCTAATGTGCTAACCTTTTATATTGTCACTATATGTTTGCTCTACTTGTTTGTTGAGAACTTGTTGCAGGTATAAAGCTTTGGGTCAAAGTGCTCAACGATGGACATCATCAAACATCTGGACGAGGTAGGTCCCTTTCTTATCTTGCTTGCACATTGGTTTATATAACATGTTTTTGGGATAGAGTTGATTTTTGCAGTCATATCCGTCTGTTGTGGTTTACCCTGGCCATAAAGAGATTTTCCTCGTAACAATGTCAAACTAATCAAGTACACAGAATGGGCAATTGAGATGAAGGAGGTTCTCTCTGCTCCGATGGATCAACACAGGTTCCCATATGCAAATACATGCGGAGATCTCTTCTGCAGATGGTCAGAATATGAGAGGAACAATCCACTTCAGTAAAACAACCATATGATCTAAAGAGAAGCAAAAGAGAACATATAGATAAAGTTTGCCACGTGTCATTTTCTTGACTTAACACAACTTTAGTAGCTATTTTAGTTTAGTTTTTTTTTTATATAAATAAGAGAATCGACCTTGGGTAAAGGGTCGATGGTTTTGGAGAGCAAGACTTTTTCTGGAATATTGTAAGAGAATTATTTCTGTGCAAGTTATTTTAATTAAGAAGTTATGTTTAGAACCAAAGACATGTCTTTCATCTGAGGCATGAATGTGATTAGACCAAGGGGGATTATCTCTATCTTTGAATTCAATATTTGTTGTTGTATTGAGTAAGAGTTGTTGTATATGTTATTTAAGTTATCTTATAATGTTGCGACAGTTCTTTTATTCTAATTGATGAACATAAATCGATTGTGTTAACATGTGATTGGTAGTAGAGTATTGAAAATTACTTTTCCTGCACTAACTTCTTGTCACACATATATTTTCTTTCTGCAACTATTATCTCATACGATGTTGAATGTCTACAAGTCAAAATGGTATTATTGCTAGTTTGAAGTAGTTTATATCTTCCTTGTCTGCATGCTAAGGTATAAAGGTTATCCCAACACCCAACTTTCTTCAATATATATTAACTTCCCTCTGGCTCTCCATGGCTCCACCGATCATAGCCCATTTAAGGTGGGGCTGGGATTCCAACCCTTGGGTCCCATTGATGTTGCACTACCTTCTGCAACCACATAGACAAAATCTTCCCATTTTCAGTCTAAGGCCAACAAAGCCACCAGATTCATTGAGCGGATTCAACACATCCGCCAACAGGTCCATGAGATTTTGCAGAAAGCCAATGCTAAGTACAAGCAATGCCATGATCAACACCGGGTACCACACAAGTTTCATGTGGGAGACAAGGTATGGTTACATTTGCAGAAAGAACGCCTTAATGGGCCCCATCGGAAGCTCTGTCCACTTCGCTATGGGCCTTACACTATCACCAAGGATGTGGGAGACAATGCTTTTGAGCTCAACACTCGCCCCTTCCTTGGCTTGCACCCAATGTTCAATGTGGACATCCTTCGACCATATTTTCCACACTTATTGGACACCTCAAAGATCCCAGAATAGTTGACACCAATAAAGATCAACCCTGACTGCATGGAACATGCATCCACTGATCAGATAATGGACATAGAGGTCAAGGGCACTTGCCAGCTGACGATCCATCTTTATCGGGTTGTCAAGGTAAGACAACGCCTGCACCAAGGAAAATGGCTCACCTAGGGCCAAATTCAATAGAAATTTCCTCACCTAATGGGGGCACTCAAAACAATGGAGACCATTGCTTCCTAAGGGGGGAGGACTGATCCAAGTGGATATTGGTGGCCACCCACCTATTCCAACTGGCTCCTTTTGACAGTTTTGGTTCAACATGTTCTTATGTAATTCTTTGTAATTGTGGGATCTACAATTTCGGGGCTGTCTGAAGCCCTACACAGCTTCCAGGTGGAGATTGGTGGCCGCCCACCTAATCCAACTGGCTTATTTTGGAAGTTTTCATGTCAGTACATCTTTTTGTACTTCCAGGGCCATTTTGGAGCCCTAAACAATGTTTTTTTTGGCTTGCCACAATTAAACTATAGATGAAGTTAGAGTTTGACGACATAATGTGTAGTTCTCAAAAAGACCTTTCCAATGGGCTATCATGTGCCTAAAACAGAGGTCGTATGCAAAAGTTACGACCTCGAGAAGTTGAGGTACCAACTTACCCATCAGGGCCCACATAACTTTTGGCGTTTCATCTCCTAGGGTTAGGTTTTTGGATGTCTAGGGTTTTGACATTCATGAGTAATATTAAAAAGGCCTTTGGAGCCTCATTATAATCATTCTGCTCAGACGGATGCACGTAGCAGCCACATCTCTTCTCAGAGATAGCTACCACCATTCGAGCAAGTTGTTTTCAATTATGCAATTTTACAGTTTCAACCTATTTTATTTATTCAATAGAAGTTATTGTTCACTGGATATCTATTGTTGTTCCCTGTATCTCCGTGTTATTGTATTTAATCTGTTATTTATTTCGTTCTGCTCATAAATCTGGATCAAGAACATGGCTACTGGAGTTTGCACTACCAATTGGGGTGGTCAAAGATGGGATAGTGAACCCGTTATTAACGCCATGGGAACAAGAGATATGGTTCACATGCATGACATCTACATGGGTAGATTCACGACTAGTGGATGAATGGTCCACCGATGTTGAGACCAAATCGACATGGGGCATACAAGGGATGCTTTGATGTATGCTAACAAAAAATGTAGCATTTTCCAATAATTCCGATCTCATGGAAGTCGAAAGGTATAGAATTTGCATGGAATTCTCATTGGTTTTCACTCAAGAGGGGTCAATTTCTCAATGGGTTTACTATTGACCTGGAAAATCCTTTTTCACCTAAGGGTGAGGTCCTCTACTATGGGGGTCTAGTGGTTTGTAGAAGCAGAATCCAACTAGCAAATGCTGTCAAGGGTATCGTGTAATTGGGGTAGTTTAGGACAATGATGAGAATAATGGCCATACATATCACACAAAGCACATGGGCGATTTGTGCACAAGGACTTAATACATTTAGAGGATGATCCGAGAAGTATAACCTGCACGATTGGTGTGGAAAGAGTAGGTTCTAAATCATCTGTGTTAAGAAGCCCTTTGAGTTCGGGGAGCCAAAAACAATTATTGGTAGTGTGGCCAGGGCTATCGCACAAAGCGCATGGAGGTATGGCTCTAGGCGCTGTGTTCTGAGTGGTCTTGGCTTGTCTAAGATTATTTGTGCCCCATTTCTTTTTGGCTTTGCCTACTTTGTCAATTCCTTTCCCAGCCTATGTTGGTCGAGGTAGGGCCTACGTAGGTGCCTTAGGGGCTACAAGGGTCAATTGGTATTGGATGAACAAGAGTTGAGGCCAAATAAGGAGTTGGTGCAGAGGTTGGAAGAGGAGTCAGAGGGAGATCCAAGTACCAAACAAGGATCCCTAATGTGAGGTTCGACAATTTCAAAGTGGCCATAACAAGGGTACTCACTATTCCTAGATGTAGAAACAAGAAAGGGACTTGGCCAAAGGGGTAATGCAGACGAGTATTCCCTACCGATGGTGGTATTGAAGATGTTGGAACTAAGGGCCCAATAGATGGCTATGGAGGTGGACCTACTGGCCTATGAGATGATGACACCATACAAACATTAGATGAATTGGGGTCGGTAACTACTAGGGAGGCGTAATATGCGCCAAGTGATGTCAAGTCTTTGTGGACTCCAGAGTTGATGTTCGAAAGATAGGGCACTGTTTGGCTTCCACAATCAATAAGCATTCATGGTGTATCTGACTTTATCACAGACAACATGCAACTACACAAAGGAGGGAGGGGAAGATTGAACAAGTAAGCTAATCTCAACTATTTAACCAATCAACCATCTTGTTATTAAAAAGGTCACTATCTATATAAATGCCCCATTGGTGTAATGATCACCACATATCGAAACCTTTATGATGCTCCGACCTCTCCTCTAAAAAAAAGTTGATCTAGGAAAGTTGAGAAAAAAATTAATCTCAACTCTATAGCCAATCAACCATTATATTAATAAGAGATTCACTACTTCTATAGCTCTTCATCGACACATGGTTCATCACATATCGAAACGGCTTCTTAACGCTCCAGCCACTCCTCGCAACCACTAAAGATAACTAGAGGCAAATAAAGCTATGAATATGTAGCGAATAAGAAAAGAAAAGAAGCACCGAATATATAATAATCCTCCAACGATTCTCCTCTAGTGTCCAAGGTCTTCAATCCAGCAACGGACACAATTTGCTCTGCTTTCTCTCGATCCCTTGAAAGCAACTGACAGTAGAACCCTTCTGAATCCCACAGGCGATCACCCTATTCTCTCCTTTCGGAATTCGTTTATCCATTTTCCGCCTTCCATTGATACCCAACTATAATTATTATTTTTTCTTTCTCAAGCGTGTCATGCGATTGTTTTGATCTATTTGAGTGTTATAAGCGCACAGAGGAGATCACCGAGATGGAAATTGAACAGAGGCAAGCGGAGTTTATACAGCAGTTCGTGAAGGAAGCAGAGAATGCGAGAGGAGCGGAGACAGTCGCCAAACTAATCGTAAATGCAACAGCGCATTCATCATTGTTCGCTTTCTCTGAAATCTTGTCGGTACCCAATATTTTGGAGGTTAGTATTTTTTTTTTATCTTGGGGTTTACTATTATTATTATGCCTTGCTGTCTGTGACTATAGGGGAGTTGAACTCGTGTGCGCCTGTTGGCAATTATGAGCTTCCAACCACTGGACCAACCCCTGCGTTCGTTTGTTCTCAAATTGTGACATTCCCTTCCCTGTTTGAAATAGTCATATTGGCTGATCAATCAGGTTTCTGTTTTTCTGTTTTGTTCATCATATTGTTAATATTGTAAAGCTAAAGGACGATTGAATGTGGCAGTTTTGTACAAAAGCAGATTTATTATAATGTCATAACATCTGTCATATTTAATGGGTTTTGTTTAGCATTAGATGCAATGATTTTGGCATCTAGTCCAATTTCCTGCTATTGTACTATGCCAGTTTTAGGCTTTTATTTGTTTTAGTCAAAGCCAATATGTGTAGGGTTTGCCTTCCTTTCTGGGTAGATAGAGGCATACTAATGGGCTTTTACTGGCCCTCCCCATGTTCTTAGTGGGGAGGTGATTTGAAGAGTGCCCGGACCACCAACACCACTATGAATGAAATTGTAAGCAGGTGAACCTCAATGATCAAAGATTCCTAGGTAGCCAGTGCAATAGGGTGAGAACATGAGTGCGAAACAAGCACATGCTTACATTCACACATTGCTTATCTCAGAATCTTATATCTGACTAGAGGTCGCCTTGCATTGGTCAATATAAAACAAGTTTCAACGAAGTACTCTTGGTGTATTTTAATTAGGGTAATTTTTACTTGACTAGATAGATTGCTCTAAGAAGACATATTTACAAAGACCAATTGATGTTTTGAGTTTGAATCTTCAAGGAACATTTCTCTTCACTTTGCTCTTGTCCTCTTTTCACAATTCTTTCCAATATTTGATTGATCCATCATCCAATTTAGTATCTTTGGTGCTTTTTTTTTAAAGGAAAACCTTGTGGGGAAATCCCCGGGCACTTCCCTGCATTTCACAGATGTTACCTAGGGTAAACCCGCCAAATCTGATTACCCTGCCTTACCTAGTAGAGACATTGAGTGAGACACGTAACAGAGGCAGCCAGCCCGGGGGATTGACCCTGAGACCTCCTGCATGAATCTCAAAGCACTCAACCAATTGAGCTAGCCCGCAGGGCTCAGTATCTTTGGTGCTTGTATTACACCTTGTCTGATTGTTTTTGCTCATCCAGAACATTTGCCTTTCTCATTAAAAATTAAAATTGTGGTCATAATGGTTTATTTTTTCCAAGCCACCATCTCGATTTCTGTTTTTTTACATAAGTTACCAAATTTTTCTTCTGTTTGCAACCTGCGTGCTGATAAATTACTTTGTTTACATGTTAGTCTACTTATTATGCTAGATGATAAATATATCATGGACTGCTGGAAAGAGTTTCCCTTTTCACACTAAGATCTTCTGTCTGTTAATGCTTTTTCTTCCAAGGGGTAGGTTTCAGTCAGAATATGGTGGAAACAGTCTTGGTTACTTGGGTGTTATTTGTTTAGAGGTATTGTTCGTTTTTGGTATGACCTGAATATGGTTTTTCTTTTTTCCTCAAAAATGCAGCTTCAGGGAACAGAGTTTTCTAAATTTCTGGATCTGCTTCGCCTGTTTGCACATGGCACATGGAATGATTACAAAAGTAAGTTCTTACCTTTTACATGTTATGGTATTTTTGTGTTGTGCTACTCAACTTCGTTGGCATCATCTGTGCTCTACATGGCAACAAAAACTCTTGTCTGCTCTGCTGAAGTTCCTTATTTTCGAGTTCTGAAAGATGTAGTTTGGCTGCTCCTCCTCTATACTGGTCAAGAATAGTCCTCATGTTATGCAGAAACTCAGAGGTTTGATGCAATTTCCATAGCAAATTAGGAATTACCACAGAATAAGCTGTCAAAGATGTACAACAACCTTTAATTTTGTTGAAGAATCATCCTCAGCTCAGGGAAAAGTCATTTGCTTCTTTGGAGTGGTCATATATTCTAATATTTTACAATTGATAGCAAGTACTGTATATCCTACAAAATCTCTTGATGGATCAGAAGAAATCCTGTTATTCGCGAAATATATTTTTACTAGTGATAGCATATGCATTCTTAACAAGCAAGCTCGATAGACTGCAGTCTGCCAGGAGCCTTGATTTTATACAGTCATCAAGGGCTTCCTTGTAGACAAATGATATAGGCTGCTATTGCATTTTGGAATTAATTGATGTTCTACAATACATTTTTAGCAGTTTTCTAGGAATTTGCACAGGGGGCTAATGTAGTTAGACTATTCGCCTGATTATTTGCAATTGGGAGTTGGTAATTTTCTTTAAGAGTGGAGAATTTTAAGTCAGGCAGAGACAGAATATTTTGTTGGCATTTTAGTTTCCCATATGAAGTCTAGCAGATTTTAGAGAGGTGTGGAGATTATATAAAAGGAAGCCCTCATATGATTTGTATGGCTTTGTTCCTTAGATATTGTTTTCCTTTTTAGGTGGAATGGCAAGTTGTACTTTTGTTGGGTTTGTTCAACATCATTGCTTATCTGCACCGATTACAATAATGACCTCAAAACATCATGATAAAGTCCTGGCCAACTCTCCCCAAACTTATCCATACAACTACAGGAAATGCATTTGACTTGAACCCTAATCATAACTAGAACACCAACTAGATGTCTCTGAATAAAGTTATCCATCCTAATACATCCTGATTCCTGATTACTTCTGATCAATAACTAGATAGTCGAGTGTAGTAGGCTGGACACTTTCTTTTGGAAACTTAGGGATTTGAGTAGCATATTATGATTTAAATTGGATATAGGTGGTTTTTGGGGAGGCCAGCAAAGATATCATTATAATATATCATGTGTGTTTTTCTGGCCTTGTTTGCTGAATTTTTTTATGTCTCTGAAAATTAACGGGCAGAACCATGTCCCATTTTCAGTTCATTTGTGGGAAAGATTAGGGTGGTTTGGAACCAAGGCTATTTCTGTGCAGTTTTTAGGCAGAACTTTACATGTCTTCTCAATATTTATGGGCAGAAACATCTGCTGTCTTTTTTCTTACAAAAAAATTGGGTTTCTTTCAAGGATAATTACTGAGGTGAAGGTTATTTCTGGAAGAGTTTCAGGATTTTTTTTGTGGTAGAGTTTTAGGGCTAAAAGGGTTCTTTTCAGACAGTGTTACAAAACTCGCCGAGTTGATGTGTGCTGGCGAGTCAAATTCTGACCCATGAGCACTTGCCGATTTTTTCATGGGTTGGCGAGTTTGACTCATGAGCTCATTGAAAAAATCAGTGGGTCCCTTTATAAAACTCATACAGCAAATTTTTCCTGAGTTTTTTCCTAGTCTAAGTTGAACTCTTACTCTCTGGCCTCACCGAGTTTTTACCTGAGCTGAGATTTGTAACATTGGTTCAACTGGAAGTCATTGGTCCAATATTTCTTGGCTCCAAGAGTCATCCTCTTTATTGTGGTGCTTATTTTGAGGTTTCATTTCTTGCTCTGATAGTGCTCTTATTAGGCACCATCTTTGTCATCTATCTGGTGCTTTTGACACTGTTTTCAGCTTTGGATTTCATTTTTATACCAGTGATGAGTTAAATGGAGAAAAATGTGTTAAGTCCTTAACCTTTGAGGCTTCATTTTTCAACAGGTAATGCAGCTCATCTTCCATCATTGGAACCTGATCAAGTGCTCAAATTGAAGCAGCTAACAGTGTTAACATTGGCAGAAACTGCAAAGGTAGTTGCATGAAGAATACTTTTAAGTTAGTATTAGAGGCCTTTGATTCATTTCTTTCAGGTTAGGATATAACCCTCTAGGGGCTCGATTAATATGTTTGTTTTGTTCTAGAATACAATAGAATGAAAAGTGTAGTGTCTGAAGAAATTGCATTTGACGGCAAACTGTTTTGTCAGGTGTTGCCCTATGATCTCTTGATGCAACAACTAGACGTTTCAAATGTTCGTGAACTTGAAGACTTTCTCATCAATGAGTGCATGTACTCGGTAAGTTGAATTTTATACTGCCTGTGTTGTATGTGCTCGATAATTAAGGGAAGTAGCTATGACAGCAGTTAAGGATCCCCGTCGAGAATATAAATATTTAGGGGTAAAATCTTCCAGTAGCCTCTAATTTCTCAAAATTTATGTTTAATTTGCTCTAGGGATTTATAATTCAGTCTTTTATTCAAATAATCAGATGGTAACAGGGATGATCTGGTTGTATAGACTAGTCTGGACTCTGAATGTACTTACTACGATCCCGTAAGTGGAAGCCTTGCTTAAAGATTTAAACATTAAAGGCTTGAGTTGAAAGAAAACTGTACCATTAACATTTCCATTAAATTTTCCAAGAGACTAGATCATTAAAGTTTCCATTGTACCACTAAGAGGCTTAAGTTGGTCTTCCCATAGAGTAGGAACTCAAGTTTCCTGTTGATCTTTTTGTGTTCTGGTGGTCATGGTGATTTATCTGTACAAGCTATTTCTGATGAATCTGCCAGATGTACTGATTTATCCCAGAAGTACTAAATTTTGTCTCAGATACACATGTGATACTCCTAGCTACATTAAACTCAGTTTCATATGTTTATTATCAGATCTCTAAGAAACCGGATTCATGGGTTAGGGCCTATGTGTCCCAAATCTGTGTCAAATGAGTAAATTTGTGGACATGCAGGCCCTGCGTGTCTGACATGTGTTCTGTGCTAGATGCATGTTGCACATGTGTTGGACACTATTGTCCCATGCATCCAAGCATTTCTGACAGTCAAAGACGCCCAAAAAAATAAAAAATTCAAAAACTGTGTGCATGTGTGTTGTGATGTGTCTAAAAATGTGTCCTGACATGTCAAAAATTTGTCCAGAGGTGTGTTTGATGTAGTTCTATTTTCTAAATGTTCAAACTCTACATCTTATGTCTATAAGAGTATATTCTATTTCTGTAATTTTAATATATTTTTCTAACTTTTATATCTATATCTATATTTATATTTATGTATCTCCCATGTCCTATTTTGGAGGGGTTACTTGTCTGTGTCAGACACTTGAATCTGTGTCCCCTGTCAGATGACATAGCCAGATCTTTGGTTGTGAGTGCCAAGAATATGTCTCTTGCCAAGTCTTTTATCATTTTTTGGCCAAAACAGCGAGTCTTATATTACAACAAGGATACAAAGCAGGCACTCAGACAACTGAACCTCCCCTTCCCACTTAAGTGAGCAAGGCAAGCATCTAAGCTGATTGAGCTCCCATATTAAAAACACAATGTACTGACTATGTAAAAGGTGCTTAGCACAAACTTGATTTGCTAAGTTATACAAATCCATTTGTCATGTCCCCATTTTTGGGTTCCCCTATTTTGTAGCAGAAGGGACTTCTGTGGCTTCTTAGTGGAGAAAAAAGTGTAAAATGGGGGGGGGGGTTCATTTAATATCACTTAGTTAGGATATGTTATGTTTTTAAAGTGACATTAGGGAAGTAAAATAACTTTAGATTAATAAGTTACTTAACCATGTTTAAACTTTAAAGTGACTTTTAAATTTTAATCTTGTTATTGCACAAGTTGTAGGTTGGGCAAAGCCCGACCCAACCACCAAAATGGCAACAACTAAGGGACACTATACCCAATGTCACCTTGATATAGGTCCCGCGCTTCAAGGGTGACTAGGTCACTCTAGGGAGGCGATCCCGGTGACCTTGGGGGGATTGAGACGGATGGAAAGGAAGGAAGAGAAGTGTCCCTGTAAAGGTCAATAAGGAAAGAGGAAAGTGGGGTTTTAAGGCTGCCAAGTCTTTGGGTACATGCAAAAGGGATTGTACCTGCCCAAGACAAGAAAAACCAAGATTTACATACAGTGTGTTAGGTGGACAAGCAAGTTAAGCTTGCTATCCCTAATTGCAGCAGTAATCAGAACTATAAATCAGCAATGAAATCAAGTAACTACTGCGGATTTAACCACTTAAAGCATCGAATATTAGTTGAGTTATAAAGCACAAAACATGTAGATAAATTTTCAACACTTTAGCACAACTTTAGTGGTGTTTAGATGGCTGCAAAGATAAGTTTTCAGAGTATATTTGTGACAACCAAGTGGCTGTAGCAGTGTTTTGCTACAGCAGCAACTTTTACCCCAAGAAATCAGCCCAAAGATTGCCCAACAATAGCTAACATCAAATAGATTTATAATAACAACTTTCCAACTAATTCCAATGGTAAAAGAGTGAGAGATTGAGCTTTAAAAAGAGAGTTTGCTGCAGCCCTAATGGCTGTAGCATAAATTTATAACAGCAATAAGAAACACTTAACCAATTGAGACGCCCTAGGGGCAATATCAAGCCTAGGACATCCTTCGTGTTTTCACGTATCCCATTGCAACAATTTTATTTCCCCAATGCAAATTTGAAAATGATTAGTGCCTTACTATTGGGTTGTGGGGTCAAAAATTGTGAAGACTAGACTAAGTCCTTGGGGGTGTAAATCCTCCTACTCCCCAAGGCAAGCTAGGTCCACTAGGTAAGCCCTTTTTCTTCTCTTAGCAAAAACCTTATGCAACAAAAAGACCTTGGATGTATGAGCTTGATCCACAAATAATCTAGGGTTGTAAGCCCTTTTACTTCCTAGGTTTGTGAAACAAACAAAGGTGACTTGGAGGGTTTACGTCCTTGTAATTCTCCAAGCAACCGTGTAATCAATGACCTTTCACAAGCAAATAAATGAATCTTGGGGTGGGTGTATGCCCTTATACTCCTCCAAGGGTTTATCCACTAACAATTATGGAAGAAAGCAAGAATTTCAAGACAATAAATGCAGAATTTCCTTACCAATTCCAAATAGATGCAATTTCAAACCCTAAGTGACCAAGAATAATCCATCCACAAGCACGAGAAAAAGCCTCCAATTGTAGTGCACCACTTTATTCCATCAATAGCAAGAGAAAACCATAACAATAGCAAAAGAGAGATGAATTGCTCCAAGAATACCGGAAATTTCAGCTAAGTATCCTTCTCCACATGGGAGAGATGTCAAAATGAGATCTTATGATCTCTTATTTATACAAAACGTCACTAAGAGAGTTTGTCCACACAATTTAGGGTAAAACACAAGACTAGGGGTTAACAGCCCTAATCTTGCCCCTTTTTACAAAGTGATATTAAACAATTCACTTTAATTTCACTTTTTGCACAAAAAAAACCCTAGTTTATAAAGATGTCACCCCTTTAGGGGATGTTTTGGCACTAGGAGAAAGTTGTTGGTGATGGAGGAGTGTAGAAAGGCGCTTCCCAAAGCCACATGTCAAGCATCCAAGTCACTTCCTTCATGGTCAAAGCTTCAAAACCCTCAAAACGTCCTTGTGCCAATGCATATCAACCTCACCACCAAACCCTAACCCCCCTAGGTGACATCATGCCTCTAAAGGTGACGTTTTGCCTCTCCCAGGTAGAACGTTTGGCATGTGGGAGCTAGGTTATGTCGTCCAAGTCATCTTCTAGGCCTCTTAAAGGTGACGTTTTGCCCTTCCTAGGCAGAACGTTTGGCATGTGGGAGCTAGGTTATGTCGTCCAAGTCATCTTCCAGGCCTCTGAGGTTTCATCTCTTTCATTCGACACGCGGGCCCTTGGCATCCACCTGTGGGTTTCAAGCCCCATGGAAGCCCAAGCTAGGCTTGTTCTTCCAAAACTGTCCACCAACTAGGTTGTGCAAAGACAAATAAGCACGCCCTCCAAGGATCTCAAGTCATAACATCATGGTAAGTAAATCCAATCAATAAATGAGCCACCTAAGCATGTGCATCAAAGATTACCATGTCAAACAATTAAGTGCTCAAAGACATTATGGGACTTGTCAAGCTTGAATATGGGAGGCTTGACGAGGTGTCCTATTGGGTAGATCTTGCCCTAGGTCAAGGAGAGTTTCCAAGAGATCCCTTTCTAAGCCATGTAAGGTGGGTGAAGTGGTTAGGGTCAAGACTCAATGGGCATGGGGTTCATGACATACAAGGGGTTGTAGTGTTTCATTCATGGGTGCCTTTGTAGAGGGTGTGTGGTACCTTCGTTTTCAATGCACTTTTTCCAAGCCCATCATTTTGCCATTATTTTTTCTTTCATAAATTTAAGGACAAGTTGAAGGCCACTGCCCTGGTGTGGTGTCTAGATAATGACAATGTCACTCACAAATACCTAGTGGAAATGAGAAGGTTGGCTCGTGATGAGACTCTCTTTCTCTCAGGCATGCAACTGAGAGCCATTGCTCTGGCTTGGTGACCAGATGATGGTAATGTCATACCATTGGATATCCATGAACATGATAGGTTGGCTCATGATGAGACCTGCCATCCTCCAACTAACCTTTTAAGCATTCATAATCATATTTCTTATGGGTCCCCCTTTTTTCAAAGATGAGCGTTTCATTGCTTTCTTGGGTGATCTCTGGGCGAAGCATCTAGAAGGTTTATACATAGGCATTTATCTTTTACCCAACAACAATCCCTATGGGCCTTCAGTCCCTTCTTCCCATAGAATGAGGGACAACCCCTTCTTGGGTCAATACACCCTAAAATCCCAAGAGATAAGGAAATGGGGGGAAAAAGTGATGGCAAGTGGTAAGTATGGTCGAGAACTGTATGCTGGCTCTTCAAGGGAGTTCCTAGTAGCAAACCCATCCCCAAGGAAGACCACTTACTAGGGCACAATGTCAACCACCAAGGTGAAGTAGGGCAAAAGGCATAATGTCCAAGCATATATTATGAAATCTAAAGTAGTCTAAGATACAACATACTCAAATGCCTCAAATATTGAAATGGTACTCACCATAATACTTGACTTATACCTCATGGAGCAAGGCCCACTGCCTTTCGGAAGCCAGATGGTGTGGTGGATGCCATCTGAAAATCTACGACCTCTGTGGTGGTGAGAAGGGTCTCCATCTGTGTAAGAGGATACTGCTAGTCATGTAGTCTCTCGACATTCCATATCTGTAACTTGAGGGCTATGTTGCAGGAAACACCCCCCCTCGGTTTCCTGCCCGAAATCGGTATGAAACTTCGAAATCGGTATGGTACGGCCAGGAAATGTTGCCGACCGTACCGTACGATGTTTCCCGATTTGGAAATGTCGTATGGTACGGCCAGGGGCGTTTCCTGGCTGTACCGGTCGGTGTTTCGGGCGTCTTTGAGGCGAAATAAGAAAAAAAAAGGGGGCCATGGGCCCCCCAAACAGTGAAATATATATTTTTTTTGCATTTTCTATTTTTTTTCTTGCATCATTATTGCATTTTTTTTGCATCATTATGTTTTTCTTGCAATATAATGTCTTATTTAAAAAAAAACTATATATACATATATGTATTTTTTAATTTTTATATACGGCGTTTCCCTGGATGTTTCCATTTTTTGGGGGCCTGTTTCGTACCGTCCCGGTTTTGGAAACTTGGAAACGTTTCCCCGTTTCGTGCAACTTAGCTTGAGGGCCTCGAGACATAATCTCTTTAGTTATCCACAAAATGGGGATAACAAATCTTAAAGTGAAAATTGGAGGGAAAATAAGGGTTATATTTGATTTAGTCAAAAAAGAGAAATTTAAGAAGTTACATTTGATTTGGTAAAAAAGGGGAAAGTTCTAGAAGGCATGGAAAAATGATAAAAGGAGGGGTAGAGCCTCACTTTGGCATTATGATTTGATTGATCTCTTGTATGGTGCTCTTGGAGCCATTGTTTTGTTAGGGTTTAACAAAATCCTTCTATTGTTGGTCTTGTTTTGATGGTGCAATACCCACCCTAGCTAGACAAGGAGGAGGATCCATCCAACATCTTCATTGGAGCTTCATCTTGTGTTTTGATTTCAGTTTTGATTTGCTTGGAGATTTTGTGGCACTTGAAGGGTTTGATCTCATCTGTTGAGGAAGCCACAACATGATTCCAGGTTTTTGGCTTGTATTGTGTGTTTTCCATTGAGGTATTGCAGTTGCCATTGGATTGTTGTATTCGGATCTTCATTCATAATAAAATACCACATATTGTTTCTTCTATTTCTGGTGTATTTGTATTACATGCAATATGTTTGAAAAATTGTCTATTAGTAGAATACATGAAAACTGTTTGTGAAAATTTGTCAACCAGATTAAAGCATCTAGAACATTTATTGCACAAAAGGACATAATATCCCAGCCCATTCTACTGGGGATATTACAGTTGTATCAGAGCTGGTGATCTTGTCGGCTCGTGATTGCATCAGAGCACTTTCCTTGGCCAAAGAAGGAAAACAAAATTTGGGGTCTTTTTGGAGAAATTGTTTTTAGGGAAAAAAGAGGGCGACAGACTTCAAGCTCAGATCTGGAACTTTATGAGAAAAATTTGTCGAAACAAATTGGATATTTGAATTCCTTCAATTTCAAGAAAGAAGTTATAGCTGAAACAAAGTTTGGAAAGTGAAGTTATCAACATTTTAAATTTGACAATTTTTCAGGGTTTTTCTGGAAAAACCCATGCGATTTACAGTGAAGGGAAACAATGGGAAGGAAATTAGATTATGTACAGGTGTAAGAAAGGATGAAGATAACTCATGAATATTCCATGGATGAGGGTTTATTAAGTGCTTGACGAAACCGTAGCCATAAACTACCAAATTACTACAACTCTATAACAACCATGTTTAAGTTGCTTAAGAAGATTAGTCCGGAACATTTGGCTGAACTTGCGAGGGAGTCGAAGGAAGATAAATATAGATAAGACTACTAGAAGTATCTAACATCCATGAAGATATCCGAGCAACTTTATCCTTCAAAAGCTATTACATCCTCGTGCACGGAAACTGTCCCAAGGATTTGGACGAGGATTATTTTAAATGCACAGGGAAGAAAGAGAAGAAAGACAAGCATGAAGGACAGAGGGACTTGTTGGAGGTACATGTATCTAAGCCTGTTGAAGATGTGGGCATTAAGGAAGAGGACCAAACAACAACCTATGATACATCATCAGAGCCAATCGATGAAACTGATGACACTAGCGTGTGTTAATGTTGAAGCAATTATTATAGATGTTTGCATTTCATTAGATAACAATAGCATAATCCAAGATCACTGAGAAATACACAATCACAAGAGACACAACATTTATCTTGGGAAACCCTCTAGGGGAAGAAAACCCAACAAAACTTCCTTAACATAGATAGACAATACAATGCCAAGAGATCTCTTAAACTAATACAGAAAGTCCTCTCCCAGATATGCGCCACTCTCTCTCTCCTTCTTCTCCAGTAGCAGATCTGAACTTGTCTCTCAAAATGAGCGAGTGAGTTGTGTGTTTAAGTGAGGCGCTGGCCTCTTTATTTATACAAGTCTGGCACGTGTGAAGTGTCTCTTCACTGGTAGGGACGACTTCTCAAAATGGGTGGGTAAACCCACCTTAATTATATTTCTGGGCCTCTTTAATATCTGCTGGGGCCGACTTCTTATTCTGCCTATTACAATTGTCTTTTGACCAATCCGCAAAAGGGGATTTGGTCCTATTACAATAATCGACATGATCAATTCACAATGGGGATTGATCCTATGAATAATATATCAATAATAATAAGAATACTCTTTGCAGTTACATTATTTCAATACTCCCCCTTAACAAAAAGGGTATTCTTCAGCAGCATCATGCGAGAGAGAGAGGACAACATCATCAACAACATCAAGTGGGTGAGAGGACAGCATCATCAATATCATCTTGGAACACTGACTGGCGTATCTGTAAATCATCGGAAGTTTTCTTCATTGGCAGCATCGTCATTCTCAAAGGAATGCCATCATCATCTGCATCAATATGTATTAGTATAAAAATTGATACATCATCATCATCACAGCATAAGGCTGGCTCATCATAATACAAGACTGGCTTTACGTCACAGCTGTCAAGCTGGAAGCTCAGTACTTGTCTCATCTCAATGTCTTGCTTTACGTCACAACACTCAAACTAGAAGCAAGATACTAGACTGGCTTTACGTACAACTATCGAGCTGGAAGCACAGTACTAGTCTTATCTCATCGTCTTGCTTTACGTCACAGCACTCAAGCTGGAAGCAAGATATTCGTTCTGCTTTACGTCACAACCATCAGGTCAGAAGCAGGATACTAGACTGGCTTTACGTCATAGTTATCTAGCCGGAAGCTCAGTGCTAGTCTCATCATATCATCTTGCTTTACGTCTGACAACTAGGTCAGAAGCAAGAAACATCTCATCTTGCTTTACGTCTGACAACTAGGTCAGAAGCAAGGAACACAACAACTACTCCCCCTTTCGAGGAAGGTCCTTTCGGACTATGCCAAGCTTATCTCAAAAGTACTCAAACTTCACACGAGATAGGGGCTTGGTCAACACGTCAGCAACCTGTTCAACCGTGCTAATGTACTGGAGCTTCAAGGCTCCTCTCTGTACCATGTCACGGATTTAATGATAACGGATCTCTATGTGCTTCGACCTATCTTGGAATACAAGGTTCTCTGTCATTTTTATGCAGCTTTGGTTGTCACATAGAATCAAGGTTGCTCTCATCTCTAAGTCAAATAGGCCGGTCAACAACTTTCAAAGCCATATAGCTTCGCAGCTGGTAGAACATGCAGCAATGTATTCTGCTTTCGCTGTGCTGAGAGCAATACTAGATTGCTTCCTACTCTGCCACGAGATCATAGCTGATCCCAAACTGAAACAACATCCTGAAGTGCTTTTTCTGTCAGAAACACTTCCTGCCCAATCTGCATCAGTATATCCACTCAATGTGAAATCATGATCTCCATCATAGCTGAGACCATAATCTATTGTACCTTTAAGGTACCTCATCACATGTTTTGCAGCCACTAGGTGAACACGTCTGGGTTCTACCAGAAACTGACTCAAGTTGTTCACGGCAAAACAAATGTTTGGTCTGGTGTTCGTCAGGTACATCAGTGATCCAATAATCTGTCTGTACAGTGTGGCATCAATCAATTCTGATGAAGTATCGACCAGCAGCTTCAACTTCGCTTCCATGGGTGTATTCATGGGCTTGCATTCCAACATGTTGAATCTCTTCAAGATTTCGACCGTGTACTTCCCTTGGTTAAGGAAGATCCCCTCAGGACTCTGCCATACCTCAAGACCTAAGAAATAATGCATTAGGCCAAGGTCTTTCATTTCAATTCCGAGGCAAGTCTCTTTTTACATTCAGTGATGAGCTTTTCTTCTCCAGTTAAGAATAAGTCATCCACACATAGCAGTGAGATTACTGGCTCATTGTTCATGATTTTGAAGTAGAGATTAGAGTCTGCTTTACTCTTGGTAAAGCCTAAGCTCGTCAAGAAACTGTCTATACGGCCGTACCAAGCTCTAGGAGCTTGTTTCAATCCGTATAAGGCTTTCTTCAATCTGCAGACATGAGACTTCCTGTCTTCAACCTCAAATCCTTGAGGTTGCTCTATATACACTCCCTCTTCGATAACACCGTTTAGGAGACCTCTCTTCACGTCCATCTGGTGCAACTTCCACTTCATCTTAGCTGCAAGAGCTATGATGGTTCTGATCGAAGTGTATTTGGCCACAAGAGCGAATGTCTCTTCATTGTCAATGCCTTCTTTCTGGGAAAAGCCACGAGCGACAAATCTTGCTTTATACTTCTCAATACTTCCATCAGCAGCATGTTTTATTTTGAAGAACCATCTGGAGGATACCACATCTTTATTCTTCGGTCTGGGAACTATTTCCCATACTTCGTTCTTCATTATGGATTGGTATTCCTTTGTCATGGCATTTGCCCATTCTTTCCTCTGAATGGCTTCTTCAAAGCAGGTAGGCTCCTCTTCTAGGAGATCACACATCAAAGCCGTATAACTGGAGAATGGCTTTGGTCTTTTCACCTGTCTTGTAGTTCCTTGGGGAACACCGTACTTCTCTCCATCTTGAATAAGCTCTCTAGCCCAAGCTGGCTTTCTTTTATGGAGGATCGTCATCTGAGGAGGTTCTTGTACTTCTACTATATCATGGTCTTCTAGAAGTTCCTCATCAGGGGAAGTTACGACTTCCCTCACTGGTTCTACAGCTTCGGGAACCTCCCTCATTGCAGTATTGGGGATTACGGGTTCCTCTTTGTATACCTCTTCAAGCTGGCATAGTTTAGATTTCTTGAGCGCTACATCTTCATCAATGGTCACATCCCTGCTGATCTCAATGTGATGTTGACCTGGTATATAGATTTTGAAGGCCTTGGAGACCTCACAGTATCCCACAAATATTCCCTTCTTTCCTGAAGGGTCCAGCTTGTTTCTTTTCTCTTTAGGTATATGAATAAACACTGGACAGCCAAATATTTTGAGATGGCTTACCTCTGGCTTCTTTTCGGTGAACATCTCTTCCGGTGTCTTGAGCTCAAGTGCACTATGGGACAATCGGTTCTACACATAAACAGCTGCCATTGCTGCTTCTGCCCATAAGCACATAGGAAGATCTTGATCATGGATCATAGTCTTCACAGCTTCCAGTATGGTTCTGTTCTTTCGTTCAGCTACACCGTTTTGTTGGGGATTATAGGGAGTAGTGAGTTCCCTCTTGATCCCAACATCTTTGCAGAAG
>JASDQU010014759.1:51440-64561 GCA_032191745.1 Picea mariana | reverse complement strand
AAGGGGGTTAATATTTATCCCGATGCTTTCTGAAGCTCCAACTAGAGTTCCCAATTATGTATCATGGTTGTTCCATTCCCGTGAGTCTCGATGAGGGTGTTTTGTTTGTCTTGTAATCATTTCCTCTAATTCGTGTTCCCCTTGATCTCTTCCTAATGTTTATGTAGTTTATTCTACTTTTTCCATTTCTATTTTTTGGGTGCCTTCCTCTTGGATTTATTCTCCTTGGTCTGAGTCTTGGGTTTCCTGATATTGCATTTCTAGTTCTAATTCTACCTGTTTTCCCATATTTTTCCTAAATCTGGTTTGTTGTGTTTTTCTCCCATTTATTCTGTCTTCCTTCCCATTTACTTTGGGTCTTTAGGGGTTTGTTCTTCCTCATTATTTTTTTCCTCCAAGGCTTTAAATTGGTTCTTGGAGCTCTCCTCTTGTTTCACAACTGGTTTTCCTGGCCTTCACCCCACCTTCCTCTTGCCTTGGATCTTGGTGAATCCTTCTGAGTCTATTCCTTCCTGGGTCTTGGGGTTGTTTGGATTGATATTTAGAGAAAAATCCCTGAACATGTGGCCATGGACATGGAACTTACGACACCTGAATGGCATATGTTCATAATCTAAAGTTTGATTCCATTCAATGTCTTGGTATGCCACTATAACTACTTCCAAGAAGACTCCTGCTATGTTAATGTAAACACAAATCCGTGCATACAAATCATATTTGGATATCTTTGTGATTTAAAATATTTTGATGAAAGATCCTATGGTGTTTCCTATTCATTCTAAAGTCTCTACCTCCCAAAACTCTTGGGGTAGCGAGTGTAATCTTATCCAGACCAACACTGTTGTGAAATCATCTTTTTCTGGGAGAATCTCTCTATCAAGTAGCAAATGTGTAAACCAACTGAGTTAAAGAAGTAAGGACCTTGTTAAAAAACTTTATCCCATTCTAAAGGTTTGGAAAAGATTACTGTAAAGAATCCCTTCGAACCCAGCTTTAAATCTACTTGTCCTTTAACTTTCCACCAAGAATTTACCCATCGTGGTAGGTCTTTCTCCATTGGCCAAATCCCCATAAATTTACTTATTAGAGCATGATCTTTCATATGATGAATATAGTTACCTATTCTTTGAGAAGTAACTTCATACATGGGGTTGTCCTTCGTACGAGCATGGAATTTGTTTACCTTTTTCTTTTCAGCTCCTAGCTAGCTCTGTGCAAAAGTACCTTTAGCGGTATCCTTGCCTACACCCCCCATCTCAGTGTCCTCAACTTGCCTTCCATACTTTCTTAGGACTGTGTTTTTGAATGACAAATAAGCCCCTAGTCTTCTATCCTCAGGGGGGCCAGAGGGTCTGGGTATGCCTGTATCAGCCATTCGTCCCTCCTCTGATCACATGATCCCTGCTTTTCCTTCTTCTTCCCACTACTAAAATTTGAAACCCTAAAATAGGTTGCCTGGTTCTCTATTCCGCTTCTCCTTCCATTCTCGTCCCATTGAAACACCAAGTTCCATCAAGAACATCATTCTTTGACTTGGAAGGATATTTTGATATATCTAAACAACTCTTGATAGTTCATTAAAGAGGTTAAAGTTTCAAAATAATTTTATTTTATTTTTGAGATGATAGTTGTAAATTGTTGTTAACTTCCCATATGCAACATCATAAATTGAAGAAAAAATGATTTTGGTGTTGTATTAACTTTTTGGAATTATTAAATTTTGGCGAGAACTAATAATTCCTAAATATACTCATTCAACATCTTTTTGAGATCATTAAACATATTTACAAGATCATTAAACATATTTATGGGATCATTAAACATCTTTATGAGAATTAAGAATACATACACAATTGGCCACTTTGTTACTCATTATCAAGCTAACTGTAGCACTATAATAGAACTAACATAACTACGAGTTTCTATGATTTATGTACCATTCGGTTATTGCTATTTTGTTGGAGATTCATCCAAATGGAGAGTGCAATCTGGCCTTTGTTGGAAGTTCATCCACATGGAGAGTGTAAACCAACTTGGATTTATTAAGAGATAGTTAGAGTAGAAACATTAAAAAAATGCTAAATGGATACAATATTTCAAATGACACGAAGCTAAACCTATTATGGATCATAAATTTAAATCTAAACACGAGGAAAAAAGTTTTGTATTGAAGTAATTATATTTGGGTTTTTTTACATTATACCACACATAGATACAAAATTTTTGTTTATTTCTCGAGAAGACAAAAATTTGATTAATTTTTATTAAATTTTTTCAATTAACTCATATGTTTTCAATTTGTTCACCGACCAAGTATCTAAGTGCATAAGAAAAAAATAACTCCATAGATCACTTGACATGAAGTGTTTCTTTAACATATTGAGTCGTATCATTTCAGATACCACAGATATAACAAGGAGAAAATGCAACATCGTACCTTATTCCACTATTATTTTTCACCCATGTATTAAGTCGTTAGGTAAATACTTTGTTATAGGTGGACCTATTTGTTATTTTTTTACTAGACTTTTTATTAATATCGAGAAACTTAAAATTAAGATAGTTAAATATAACAAAATAATTATTCTTCCAATTTTATATAATGATGATTGTAGATTTTAACCTGGAACAATTAATTACTGCAAGTAGATTCTTAATAAAACAAAAAATATACAATGGCACACACACAGACATTACAAAAAGATTTTTACCCTGGAAACCCAAACTGGGAAAACCAACAACCTGCTTAGAGTTGCACCTCTAATCTTCTATTCATCATTTTTTTCATTGTTTACAATACAATATACATATAGAATCCTATGGCATCCAAACCCTTAATCCATTCACCTGGATTAATCAACAACCCTAATTCCTTAACCATAATTATAAAACCATCTTAAAAAACCATGTGCCGAAAAACCACAAAAAACAGACGCAAAAAACTGCCAGAAACCACCAAAAACAACCCAATTGTTTTTTCTTAGGGGCTCCCGCCCCCAAAACCTCGCTTCCCTCTTAGATGGGAGGTGATAAGCACCCCCAAACCCCCTTTGATCTCATATCGGTGTACAATACATGGGATCTATTTTTCAAAGAATATAACACATACCCAACATTCTCCCACTTGTTGTTTTTTTTTTGTATACATGGAGTTACATGATTACATAGTCAACAATCTAGGGAAACAATGCCCATAGATCCTCTACACCAAGAGAACTTATCAGTTTTCACATATTTTTTTAATGAATCTACAACATTCTCCAAAGTGTCCACCTTCATCAACAACACCACCTTGTCTTCAACCATGTCTCTCACAAAGTGATATTGAACATCAATATGCTTTGTCTTTGAATGATAAGTCCCGTTCTTCACTAGGAATATTGCACTTTGACTATTACATTCTATCCTTACAACTTGTTCTACCAATCCAATACCTTATCACAATCTTTGTAACCATATTGATTCCTTGCTTGCATGAGTGGTTTCCATGTATTGAGCTTCTATAGTTGAGAGTGCCACTATAAATTGTCTTTTGCTCATCTAACTAATAATTGATTACTTCTCCAAACAATTTTTTTGTTTGTTTGTTAATTTGTTCGGACCTTCTTGGCAGCGGGATTAACCTTTGGCTTGAGAAACCGCGACTCAGGGGCATCTAAGCCGTCAAAATCACCCGGGGATCGCACCTAGCCTGAGCTACACCAACCCTTAACATGGTTGGATTTTATGTCCCTGCAGGTTTCAAACCGGTGACTTTTCAACACGAAGTGGCTTAACAACACACTCCATCACCAACTGTCCTACACCTCGATGACACTTCTCCAAACAATTTAAACACATACCCTCTTGTAGATCTTCTGTGATCCATATCTCTAGCATAGTATGCATCAACAAAGCCATGTATGTCCAACACTTTGTCCAATCATGGTTTTCCTTGTTAGCACAATCCATAACTAGTGGTGCCACACAAATACCCGAAAACCCTCTTTACTACTACCCAATGCTCCTTCTCTGGTTTTGACACATACTTGCTCAAAACTCCCACTGCATGTGAAATGTATGGTCTAGTACAAAACATTGCATAAATCAAACTTCCAATCACACTCGCATATGGAATATGAGACATGTCCTCTTCCTGTTTCTTGGGACACTTATTTGTAGATAACTTTACACCTATAGGAATATGAACCTTGACCGATTTACATTCCTGCATATTAAACCTTTACAATATTGTCTCGACATATTTCCTCTGATTTAACCAAAGTTTCTTGTTTTCCCGATCTCCTTTAATTTACATGCCCAAAGCGAAATTTGCAGCACCAAGATCCTTCATGTCAAACTTAGAGGACATCTGAGTTTTCACATCCTGGATAATCTCCTTGTTGTTTCCTATAAGAAAAATATCATCCACATACAAGACCATATAAATAAGATGATGACAAATTAATTTGAAATACACACAATGATCCACTTTTCTCCTTGTGAAACCAAGTCCCAACATATAAGTATCAACTTTTTGATACCACATCCTTGGTGATTGCTTTAACCCATACAAGGAATTTTTTAGCTTACATACCAACTCCTTATTTCCCTTCATAACAAATCATATAGATTTATTCTTCCAGATCCCCATATAGGAATGTTGTCTTCACATCCATCTATTCTACTTCAAAATAAAAAACAAAAACAACAGATAAAATAAATCTAATAGAAGTTAACTTGGCAATAGGAGAACAAATCTCACCAAAGTCAATTCCCTCATCTTGGGAATAAAATTTTGCTACTAACTGAGATTTGTATTTCTCCACTTTACCTTCTGCATTCAACTTCTTTTTAAACACCCATTTACTACCAATGGCATTTCTTCCAATCGACAACTTTACTAGATCCCAAGCCTCATTCTTGTCCAAGGCTGCCATTTCTTCAACCATGGCCTTTTTCCAGAGTTTTCCATCCTCTGAATGCACTACCTCCCTAAAAGTTCTAGTATCATCATTAGTAATAGAAAAAGAAAAATTTGAATGGAAATCAGGTGGAGGGTACCTTTCCGATTTCCTTCTTTCCCGAATTGATCTCCTCAATACTAGAGTATGATGATCTTCTTCTTTTGATTCCCGTTCTTCTATAGAGTTTGATTCATCATCCTTTAACTAAAACTCTATTTTCTTTGGTTCTTCCTTCCTTGATAGGACTTCATGTTTGACAACATCTTTGATTTCTCTAAATATTGCATCTGGGCTATACACTACCTTTTTTAGTTTATGGGTTCCAAAACTTATAACCTTTCAGACCATCTTTATATCCAATAAAGATACACTTTTCATCCTTTTTATATAGCTTACTCCTATTTTCCTTTGGAACGTGAACATAGGCCTCATATCCAAATACCTTGAGATGTGTGAGAGAGGGTTTCTTACTAGTCCATACCTCGCATGGAGTCTTGTCATCCAATGTTGACGCAGGTGATCGATTGACTAGGTAACATGTAGAACCCACTCCCTCTGCCCATAATTCTTGTCCTAACCCGACACCACTGAGCATGCACCTTGATTTTTCCATCAACATCCTCTTCATCCTTTCTGCAAATCCATTTTGTTGAGGTGTATATGGAGTAGTCTTCTTCCTTTCTATACCACACTTCTTACATAAATATTCAAATTCATTTCTGTAGAGCTCTCCACCATTATCTGTCCTTAGTGCCTTAATTATTTTCTTTGCTTGATTTTCCACAAGAGCCTTAAACTCTTTAAACTTGTCAAAGAATTCATATTTCTTCCCGAAGAAACATATCCATGTATTCCTCAAGAATTCATCTATAAATGAGACATAGTACAAAGATTTTCCTAGTGATGGAATCGACACATGTCAAAACACATTGCTGTGCACCAACTGTAAAATTCCCTCTGCCCTCATTGCACCAAAAGGGAATATTACCCGATTATGTTTCCCATATACAAAATGTTCGCAGAAATCAAAATCCAGAGAGTAGTTAGACATACCTTCAACCATACCTTTACCATGTAGAAGTTGAAATCCCTTATCTCCAATATGCCCCAGTATTTGATGCCAAAACATATCATTTTCTCCAGAGACCATATGCAGTTTTTCTTCTTCAGATCCAATCTCAGGAAAAATGGAACTTTTACACCCATCATTAATAGTGCTTCCTTTCAAATTTTACAGAGTTCCACTCCGAACCCCCTTCAACAACACCATTGCTCCTCGAACCATCCGGTAGGCTTCTTTCTCAAACACCATTTTTACCCTTGAATTGTCCATTTTTCTTACAGAAATCAAATTTATGGCTAATATTGGGATGTGCAGAACACCAAGAAGTGTTCTAATCCTTCCATCCATGAGTTTCAACTTGACTTTTCCTCGTCCTATGATTTTGGTTTTCGAGTCATCACCTAGGAAAATATCACCTCCATCATAACTTTCATATTCACCGAACCACTCCTTGTGGGGATTCATATGAAAGGATGCACCTGACTCAACCAACCATGCCTCATGATCTGCATGTGTGCTTGAAGAAACCAAGTACACATCCCCTCCTTCTTTCGAGGAGGTTTTTGCTTTTGTAGGAGGAGTATTTTATGATCTTTTCCCTCTCTCAACGATTTTGGATCTACATTGCTTCTTGTAGTTCCATTCTTTTCCACATCTCCAACATACCTTACAAAATTTATGGGAGATTTAGATCTACCCTTAGATTTAGATCTCCCACTTGAGGACTTAGATATATTTCTTTCCTGGGAGCATCCTCTTGCAAATAATGCATCGGTTCTCCATCCTTCCATGTTCTTTCGCCTCATCTCCTCCAACAACAAGGATGAGACCACATCATTGAAACTTAAAGTATTTGTATTAATACCTATTTCCAAAACCAGACTACTCCATGAGTCTGGTAAGTATCACAATAGACTGATACATTTATCTTCAACTAAAATTTTAATATCAATAAATAATAACCTACTTACCACATTATTTGAGGCATTCAGATGCTTTATCAACGATTCTCCATCTTTCATCCTCAGGTTATACAAATTCTTCCATAGGAAAAAGTTATTTACTAGGGACTTAGATTGATACAAAGTCCCCAACTCATCCCATAGTGCCTTGGTTGTAGCTTCCCCTAACAAATTCGACAATACTGAATCTAAGAGAGACAACCAGATTGTGCTCTTCGCCTTTCAAACCAACTTTTTCTAGTATTATGTTGATGTTCCGATAGGTGTAGTACCTGGATCCACCATGATCCATTGATATTTGTCTACTAATAGATATTCCATCTTGAGCTTCCACAACTCAAAAATTTACCCATTAAAATTCGCGATCTCTATTTTCGAATTGTTCGCCATTTCTTTTCACCCGAAGAATCAATACCACAGTTATCCCACTGTAACAAGGCTTATCACAGACCTGAGCCAAACCCCTGACCATAAGGGCATCCCCCTAAAGCCAATAATTGATTTGATACCAAATGTAGATTTTAACCTTGCACAATTAATTACTGCAAACATATTCTTAATAAAACAAAAAATATACAATGACACACACACACACATTACAAAGATATTTTTACTCTGGAAACCCAAATCCCCTAATCCATTGACCCAGATCACTCAACAACCCTAATTCCTTAATCATAATTAGAAAACCATCGGTAAAAACCATGTGCCGAAAAACTTCCAAAAACAAACCAAATTTTTTTTCCTCGACAACTCCTATCCTCGAACCCCCTCAACCTTCCCAGTTGGGGGGTGCTAAGCACCCCCTAGACCCCCGTTTCTCCCATACCAGTATACAATAAATGGGATCAAATTTGCAAAGAATATAAAACATACACAACAATGATGTCTTTCATTTTTTTCCAAGAAAAAAGTCATAATTTATATTCATAGAAAGAACTAAAATTACATTCTTTAAGTTTCCAAGCATAGTTTCCACCAAAAAAGAGGATCAAATATCTAATTTATATATCATAGATTCTTTTATCCCCTTAGACTATATCACAAACACCTATGACACGCTCATATGCATCTCAAACCCTAACATAAATAACTTTACAACAAATCACAATTTAGAATTAATACAATTAGGTGGGAAACATAGCTTAATAGCTCACTCCACAATGTCACCAATCCACCACTAGTAGCCACATAGTAAATAAATTGTTCAAAATGTAAAGGTAAAATATAAACTAATGTCAAAAAGTAAGATGATTTAAGACCTTATCACATCAAAACCTGCCTTGAGAAGATGAAAGAAAGGTTTCATTAAATTCCTCAACCATCCAACAACCAAATTGCAATAATAGACCTTCCTTTAACAATTTATTTGCTTCATCATTTAGTTCTATGTAAATATGTGTGAAAGAGATAAAGTCAAAAGATGCAACAATCACTTTCAACTATTCTCCCAAGGGAATTCAAGTGTAGTCCCGAATCTAACATTGCCCATTCATCCAATTCATAGCAAATGAATCTAAAAGGAAGATAAGAATTGTGCATATTCTCCTTTGGCTAGGGAAAAAACTAACTTTAGAGCCATTAATTCTACATGAATATTTGACCCCAAGCGCAAACAATCTTTGAACCTAAAGTAATATGAATCTAAAAGGAAGATAAGACCCCCAACTTGATTTGTAGCAAATTAATAGTAGATTTCTCCTCCAAAAAATCCCCATGGCTTCGTCTTGTCAATGGAAATATTCTCTATTACCCAATTCCTTTGTAGGGATGGAACCCTAATCCCATTAATATTAGATTCAATATGAGTGAAAATCCGAAAAGTAGGAATATTTCTATCCTCAAAAAAGATTTCATTCCTTACTAGCCAAATTGCCTGCAAAATAAGACATATGATCCCCCCCAACTCTTTTATCTCTTTCTTTAAGAACCAATGCTTCAAAGTTTCTTATATTGTCTCCTCTTTCCAAATATTTTGACCCCCTATTAGATTCTCCACCTCCTTTCATATTGAGCAACAAAAGGACAAAGAATTTACACATGTATTACATTTTCTTCAACATTACTACAAAGAATACAAAAATCAAGACCCACCCTATTATGCTTCTAGAGAAAGTCCAAAGTTGGAACCTTGTTCTAACTAACCAACCGAGGAAAAACCGTTATTTTTGGGGGGGCTTTGACCTTCCAAATATTTTCCCACCACCAAGTAGGATCCTATCCTTCTTCCTCCATCAAAGCCTTAAATCCCAATCTAATTGTGTATAAACCTATGGATTTGTTTTTTGACCAAGGTAAAGAGTCCTCTTCTTCTCTTAATCTCATGTCCTTTTTTAAAACTACTTGCGAAAGTTGACCATAGTTCTGCATGAATACCTACCAAATTTTGATCCACTACTAATTTCCATCCTTGGTGCTAGAAAATTGTATTGAAAGGGTCTCCTGCCTACTGCAATGTGAATATTCTTTTCTCTGCAAATCTTCATTCATGTCCATTCGCAATCAAACCTCCTCAAAACCCAATATTGAATCCACCCTTATTCTTATACGACTTTTTGAACCAACCTACCAAGCTAGGTTAGAACTAATGACTCAAAATACAATAAATCTCCATTAAATAAATACATTCTTTAGACTCTTCCTAGGATTCCTTACTCAATTGACCATTGACTATGGCTTAACATATTTTTGATCTATTATTTTTTTCCACAAACTATTAATAGTAAAAAATATCCACAAAATTTTAGTAGCTAAAGCCCAACCAAACATGTGGATATTCTTAAGTCCCCACCCCCAACTCTTTTAGGTGAGCAATACTTTTCTAGTTTACCAACGTAATCTTATCCCCATCACTTTTTCTAGACCATAAAAATTTAAGGAATATTCCTCTTAACTTAAGTAGAACCCCTTTATGGATATGGACCACTGCATGCCAAAAAACTAGAATAAATTCTAACACATACTTAACCAATGTCAACCTCCCTATGATTTAAAGCCATATATTACGCCATACATTAATATGAGATTCCACCTTCTCCCAAAGCGATCCCCAATCCCTTTTAATGTAGCCATTAGGCTTCAATGAATAACCCAAATATTTAAAACCTTCCTGGAAATTGAATTTCTTAAAAGGAAACAAGTCGACTAGTCTACTCTCATCTTCGTCCCCAAGACCTGAAAAATATGTAGTGGGTTTTTGGACATTCAACTCCATACCTATAGCTATGTCATAAATCTCCAATATCTTCAATAATTCTCTCACTTTCCTATCTTGACCATTAGAGAACAATAAGACATTATCCACAAAGAGAAAATGAGATAAATGAACCCAACCCCCAATGCCAATACCTAAGATAATAACACATATTTTTGCATCCAAGATGGATATACTAAACCCCTCCACTAATTGGAGAAATAATAGTGGATAAAGAGGACATTCCATCCTCTTGAAGGATTAAATAATTTGGTTTTCAAACCATTGATAATAATGGCACAAGACATCAAAGAATCACATCCCATAATCCAAGAGACCATCTGAAACCCACATTCTAATGTAGATATAGCTAGCTTACCTTTTCATATGCTTTAGAAAAATCAAGTTTTAATACCATGAAAATACATTTTTTTCCCTTGGTTGTGTGTAACCCTTCTCGTGTTGCACTTATTTCCTTGAAAATATGTCTCCTTGCTAAAAAGCCAAATTGTTCTTGCAAAATGACATTTGAAAAAATATTTTCCATTATGACATCAAGGATCTTGTCTATAATTTTATATAGAAAAGTTACATAATGATATAGGCATGAAATCATCAAATGAGTTTGTCGTGTCTTTTTAGGAACCAAAGCAAGAAAAGTAGAATTGATTGCACCTAGAACTTCACTAGACATTTTTACCTCCTCCACCACCTAAAGAAAGTCTTCTTCTAGCAAGTCATAAAAACCATTAAAGAACTCCATAGTCCATGCATATGGGATTGGACTTTTATCCTTTTTAAAGAAATCCAATATAACCTTCAACTATTCTTTAGAAATGTCTTCCATTGTTTGAGAATTATCTTCCTTGGTAAAAAAACTGGGAAAAAAGGATGTTAGCTTTAAAATATCAACAATATACCTTAGCTAGCTCCTTATAGATACTTTGTAAATAATACATTCCTATAACATGCATGCTTGCAAAACTACTTATAACTGGACACTTTGGATCTTATAACTCCCATATTGTGTTAACCCTTTTCCTATTATTCACAAAGTTACAAAATAACTTTGTGTTTTCATTTCCCTTTTCTAGCCGCATTGTTGTACTCTTCATGTGCCATTCTGGCTCTGGCCAGTGTAACAATTTTCTCCTTCTTTCTTCCATAGATTTGTAACGAGCTATATCCTCCTAATTGAAAACACCTACAAACATTTTGGACAAAAAAATGCCTTAATTTCACCTTCAACATATTTTCAACATATTTTAAATCATGGTTTATCTTTATCCTCTGATTAATATCCCAAGAGATGGAAACCCTTTTCTCCCCTCCTTAAAGACTAGACAAATTGATAAATGACATGCTCCCCTATATTGACATCAAAAGGAACCCACTCCCTTGGCATTAAATCCTAAAAATCCTCCTCCTTAATCCATTTGGTAGTTAAACTTGAAAGGCCAAATAGGATTTTCGAGTCTACCTTTCCACCTAGATGATAATTGGATTATGATTTGAATTCCCCCTTGATTTGAACCAAGTTTAAATTATGTCCACCTCATTGACTAGGATCTCAAAAATTAAAAAAAAAACCATCTAACCTTTTTAAACCCCAACCTCCCCATTTTGATTATTCTTCTAAGTAGGCATGTGTTTCACCAATTCCAAGATGGTAAGACCACCCCCTTCAATTTTATACTTAAAATAATCTACCATCAAATCAACTCTTGTAATATCCCCCAAACCTTAGCCATGCTCAAAGTGAAATTGAGGTATCCTCCCACAATAATATTTTCCTCCCTTAAAAGATCCATTTCAAAAATATTATCCCAAAACTCTTGCCTAACCTTGTAGGAACCATAATAGTTAAAAATATAGATCCTATGGCTAATATCCTTGAAGGAAAACTTGGTCCAAATACTTCTATAAAAAACAATAGAACAACAAAGAGATAAGGATTTTCTCTAACTTGTAAGCACTTCTCCCAAATTTCCCACTACTTATAGAGTAAGAAATTCCCAACCCGTAAATAAGTTAGATAAACCATCCACCACTTTAATTCTAAGGCCCGTTGTTTCCTGAATAAAAATACATATAGTTTGTGAACTTCCACCAGTCTCGTTAACACTGTTCTTTTAGAGGGACTAGTCAATCCTTGTAATTTAAAATATATCATAATCGTTTTGGACCTCTAGGGGTTTTTGTCTTGCTTCAAGGATCCCATTAAGAGACTTTTGTTTCCTTTATTGGATTTTAACTAGAGCTTTCTCCTGTGCACAATGCAACAAGGTTTTCCTTCCAATAGTAGAGAAGCATATTTATTTAATAATATCAATACCAATCCCACCTACAAAAACCTTACCCCCCTTCCTTGAATTATTTTTTAGATTTCAAAGAATATTGGTTTATCTAGAGCCAAAATTTATCCCCTACTCTAACTCTTTGAAATAAGTCTCTTCCTTTGCAAAGGATCCTTTTGAACCTTTCAAAGAGCGAAAGGGGATACAATTTTGTTTACCTAACTTAGGGTGAAGATCTTTAAAACTCTAACAAAGGCCCAAAACAAGACTATTCCCCTTAAAATCCTTCCTTGGCACCCCAATGACCTCTATAGGGGAAGTCCACACTTCTTTATTCCCCAAATCTACATTTAAATTAACTTCTCATAAAAATGATCCTTTTAACTAAAAATTAGACTTACTAGGCTTGCTATTTGGAATGGGTTCTTAAGTATATGAGACAACCTTTAAGTCCACTTTTTCTTCTTTAAAATGCTTTAGCTTCATTATTATAGGAACCTTTAATAACTCTCTTGCTTCACAAATCATGTATTCAAAACCAACTATCTCCTTGTCCAAGGTTTGATTTTTTGCATTGTAGAATCAGAACCTACCACCATTAATCCATGCTCCAAAATAAAACCTTGCAGTTGAAACTTGTATTTACTATGATCACTATTT
>JASDQU010014759.1:36972-48911 GCA_032191745.1 Picea mariana | reverse complement strand
AGGAACCTTTAATAACTCTCTTGCTTCACAAATCATGTATTCAAAACCAACTATCTCCTTGTCCAAGGTTTGATTTTTTGCATTGTAGAATCAGAACCTACCACCATTAATCCATGCTCCAAAATAAAACCTTGCAGTTGAAACTTGTATTTACTATGATCACTATTTGAATTAGGCTTCAGAGCTTGAGAGACAACCATTAAGTCCACTCTTCCTTCTTTTGGATGTTGGATCTTCTTTGCTAGAGGAACCTTTGATCCCTCTCCTACTTCAATAGTCTTGTCATCTCTTCCATCTTTCGCCTATTCAAGGGTAGGATTTTGAACTAAAGATTCCAAACCTACCTTCAACCCTCTTTGCTCAAAAACATCCTTATTTTGTTTCAAACCTGTTATCCCCCATTTATAGGGGCAACTAAGGAGATGATGTATCGATGCCCTTAGGTTGTTGACATGGAGTACCGAGAGATGGATTGACTGACAGTGTCCACTCACACAAATGGAGCCCTGCCTCACCACCATACTTCTTTGTTTGTCATGATAGAATTCACCACACCAGCTTGCCTCCAGAAGACAATAGATCTTGCTCCATGAGGTAACAAGTCAAGTGTCATGGTAAGTGTCACCTTAATACTTGAAGCACTTGGATATGTTGCATGAAAGCTTCTCTTGATTATGGAGCATTTGCTTGGAAATTATGATTTTTTCCCTATTTCACCTTGGCGAGTGTCATGATTTCCTAGTAAGTGGCCACCCTCAGGGAAAGGGTTGCTACTGGGGGGTCTCCTTGAAGGGTCATTGTACCATTCCCACTCATACTTTCCACCTTCCATTACTTATTCCCCTCTGTTTCCTCATCTTTTAGGTTTTTAGACTTATTGACCCAAGAAGAGCATGTACCTCATTTCATGGGAAGAAGGGGCCACTAGGCTCGGAGGTGCCCTGACAAAAAACATCATGCAATAAAATCTTGCCTTGGGATCCCGAGAGCAATGAAACGCTTATCAAAAAAATGAGGGATCCATAAAATAAATAACTAATTGATCAATGATGCTTTCCAAGGTAGAGCTTATGTGGGCTATGCATTTCTTTTTAGTGCCCCTTATTGTCTTCAACTTGGAAAAGCATGCAAACCAAGGTAGAGAGTATGTGGGCTATGCATTTCCTTTTAGTGACCCTTACTGCATTCAACTTGGAAAGATATGTAGAATGAATGGCTAATGAAGGGCTTGGAAAAATATGCTTTAAAAAAAAAGAGAGGAAAAGGATGTGGTTATCCCTCATCAAAGGCACCCATTAATGATACAATACAAGCCCTTGTATGTCATGAAACCCAATACTTATAAGTCTAACCCCATCCACCTCACATTCACTACATAACCTAGAAAATATTCTCCTTAACAACATCTCCTACTTGAGGAATTGGTTCACCCAATAGGGGATTATGACATCCCCTCCCATATTTGAATTTGAAAAATTGCATAGGGTCTTTGAGCACTTGTTTGATTTGAACTAGTAGGTTTGATGCACATGTTTATATTGTTCTTGTATTAAATATGATTTACTTGGCATGACATATGACTTGAGACCCTTGGAGGGTGAATTTACTTGTCTTTGCAGGACCTTGCTTGGTGGATACTTGTGGAGGAACAAGCCTTGATTGGGCCTTCATGGGGGCATGAAGCCCATAGAGTGAATGCCATACCCCACTCACTCAGAAAACTTGGATGAGGCATGTGTCCTTTGGAGGCATTTGATTATCCATTGGAGGTGACTCACTAGCCTTCCTAGCCCCAATGTTTTCCTTTGAAGGCCATACACTTCACTTTTGGGGCATGAAATCATCACTTGGAGGGATAGGGTTTGGTGGTGCAAGGTGTTTGATGATGATATGGCATGTTTGTTGAAGGAAGACCCTAGCACATTGACATTTGGCTTTGGGAGGCCCAACGACTTCCTCAACAAGCTCAATTTTTTTCTCTTTATGTCCTTATGTCACCTCCTAAGGGAGTGACGTCATCATTTTAGGGCTTTCTTCATTGTAATTTTTTTATTTGGTAAAAAGTATTGCTTAGGAAGGAAAATTTGTGAGCTCGACCTCCTCAGAGTATGAATGTGGACAAACTATTTTAGGTGACCTCATATAAATAGAGGTCACCTCACATTTCATTTTGATATAACTCACTTGAGAATTACATTCTTGTTGGCTGAAATTTTCACTCTACTTGGGCAAGGCGCACTTTCTCTTTCTTATGCTTTGTGGATGCTATTACTTGTCTATTGGAGGAATATGCTAGGCACTATCTCTTGGATGCTTTTTTCTTGCTATTGTGGTGGAATATTCTTGGTAAAGAAGGGTTTATCTTGCTATTCGTTGGACTAGGTAAGAAATTCATGTTTTTGTGTTGTTTCTTCTTGGTTTCAAGGTTAATTTTGTAAACTCTTGGAGGAGTGTAAGGGCATACACCCTCCACCAAGATCTTACAAATGTTGCTAGGAGGAGTAAAAGGGCTTACACCCTCCTAGATTTACCTTGTTAGTTTTGTTTGGTCTAGGTAGTAAAAGGAATTACACCCCTAGAGAAGTAACAAAAATAGCTCTTACACAAGAGACTCCATTAACCCAATTGATAATGCACTAGCCTACTTGCATTGGAGATATAAAATTGTTGCAGTGGTATGCATGAATTTTAGAGATGTTGCAATTGTTCAAGTTGGAATCAATTCTTCCTGCTTTAGGCTTCTGTGTGCCCTAAGGGCATCTAGTTTAGCCAAGTAATTCTCTTTGTTGTTACAAATTAATGGTAAAACCATTAAGGCTGCTGCAAAACCACTTTTTCATCATCTATTGCTCTCTAATCTACCACTGAAATTTACTTGTAAACTTCGGTAATTATTCTGCTAGTTATTGGCTATCATTTGGATGATTTACTTGTTGATTTTTGTGGCTAGATCTTGATGTTGTAGCAATTGTTTGCTACAACCACTTGGATTTCATAATAACTTGTTGATAACACTTAATAAACAACCCTTAATGCCGCCAAACTCTTACTTTAAACATTGGAAGTTTGACTAGTCATTGCTAATTTTATTTGTGATATATTGTATTAGATTTTGGATGGTTAAATTTGCAGTTATTAGCATATTTTAATGTTGATTTATATATTTCCATACTATTGCAATTTGGGACAACAAGGATTCTTTCTTGATTCACTTTGGTTTAAGGCTTCTATATCTATCATTTGTCTTGTTCTGGGTAGGGCTAACATTGTTTCATAGGTACACAACACTTGACAACCATTCACCCTTCTACACGACTCTTATTCAATCCTTCTTCCATCTCCAATCTTGGCCTATAGGGGTGTTCATTATCATCATCTCACTTTTCATCTCAATCCCCCTAGGGTCATCAAGATTCCCCCCTTGTGGTGATTTCATCATCACTAAAGTGAGGGGAGTGTCTATTTAAGGTGACAATGGGTAGATACTCCCGTAGTTGTCCCACCTTTGTGACTTGGGTTGGGATTTTCCAAAGCTATGAATTGTGCGATAACAAAACCCTCACCCTTCTTCTTCTATCTTTTTTTGAGTAAAATCAAGACCATAATCTACCATGATATCTCTATAAACATGACCACACAAGCACCTGAAGGGGATTCAATTGTAGTCCAGGGTTTGTGAGTAACACACCTCCCCCACAACTGTATCCAAAACACAAGGAAACCCATCACTAAATTCCATTTCTACCAAGACCCTAGTGATAGTTTGAATCAAACTTTCATGAAAACCTAAATACACATCCAAAATTTTACCTAGGTGACTTCTTATTTCGTTCAATGCTTTCTGATTCCAAAAATCCAAAGGGAGATTCAAAAGTTTCACCTAGATCAAAATACCCTTACCTATTAGAGTGTGGGTTGAAATAGATAATCCATGTTTTTGAAATTAAATACATGGAGCCCGAATACCATCTACTTTCTAGGATTTTGAGAACATCCTCCTTGCTCCTAAATAGAAACACTAACCACCTTAGGTTAGAATATGAAAAACGTGATCATAGTCGAGCCCAACATTTATGGATCCATTCATTCAAAGATTTATTAGAAATATGTCACCCAAAAAATACCTCATGAATGCTTTCCCAAAACTCACTCCATTGCATGCTCTAATCTTAAATCTTCTCCCAAGACCATTCACACTTTATCCTTTTTGAAGTGGACTACCTTCTTATGTTTCTTTGGCTTATGTGACACAAAAACTCACTCCATTTAATCTTAAATCTTCTCCTAAGACCATTCACACTTTATCCTTTTTCAAGTGGAATACCTTCTTATGTTTCTTTGGCTTATGTGACACGTTGGAAGTGAAAATTATTTTCATTTATACTTGCAGAGCGACTCAACAACTCATAATCATACCCTTGCCTAACAAAACCCAACCTCAAACACCATTGATATTATGAAGAAATCGATATCAGGATTTAACAACTTTTGAAAAGCCTCTCCACCAAAACCTTGAATGTCACGTATTGAACAATAAATACCAAAATGTGAAATATTGGGGGTTTCACCAAAACCATTAACTAACGATAGAACAATATCCCCAATCCTAACAACAGATACAACCAAAAGGTAGCCACATGTATCTTATGTCCCCGAGCCTTTACACCAATTAATAGCTCCAACTTGTCCCTCCTCTTGACCCACATTGTCACAAGCAGGCCTGGAATTTGATGTTCCATGGGACACATTTTTATTTGAACCCGTATTTGACATGTGGATAAGAAATCCACACGTCATTATTGCCAGACATCAAAATACCAAAATTATCAAATTGACGTTTAACTGTGTAGACTTCCAGTCAAAATCTGTTGTAGGTACTTACACGTTAGAGGCTTATAAGTATATATGGCTTAGGTTAATAACTATAATTCATGGCGTCAGCCTTCAAGGAACTAGGTAAGGGCACAACAATGAGGTTGATGACACCTGGATAGTGTTAGTTGAGAGAGTAAATGGACACACAAATTACAAATTCCAACGCTCCAGCCTCGGTCTTCTTCGCTTCAGTGTCCAACTTTGCTCTGTGAGTGTGATTTCCAAGTCTTCTACGGGTCATGTGAGTGTGATTTCCAAGTCTTCTACTGATCATGGGTAGAGCTTTGAGATTGGATCTGCTCACCATAAAATTTATGACAGTAAAATTTACACAATATACAAAATATTTTGATATTTTTGATTTTGGATAAAACTTGAAATGACAAGCATGAAAATAATTTAACCCTCGTCATTTTTTCTATTGACAATTCTTTTGACAGACTGGGTAAATTTGAAATTCCAGACCTGGTCACAAATACCTAAAGTCAAATCTCCCAAATTTTGAACCCAGTAACCAAAACCTTCTGGTAAGAGGAAGACAAGTTTTATAGAGCTTTGACGAGTCGGTACAGTCAAGGGCGAATTTCTCTCATGTTTTTAGAGCTAACATTCTGCTTGTGCTTCCATTCTTCCAAGGAAATACCTTGCGCTGTGATTTCTGTGTCGGCACAATTTATGAAGCATTATCGCTAGTTATGCTTGATGAAGCAACGCACACCAACCAATAACCCGTGTGACTGAGTTTCACACACCAAATCACACGCAGAGATCTGTGAGTTTGCATTAAAATATCTCCCAGTTGCTGAGAGCATTGATTGGGGGAAAAATATATTCACGGTATGAGTTTACAGGAGGGTACATAAGAATCTTTGTTAAGCTCTTTGCTCTTGGCCATTTCTCGAGGGTACATCTCGAGACTATCGTAAGCTTTTAAAAGGAAAGAGAAATTCTCCTTGGACGATGGGATTTATAGCAGAACAACTTGTGATCGCGTGCACACCTGGGAGTAAGCTAACTAGGCAGCAATCTTTTTTCTGAAATTTCGTTTTTTTTTTAAGGTAAAAATGAATTTGAATTCGATCAATTTTTTAGGAGTAATCTGAGTTTCGCATGGATGAAAATTTCATGTATTTCAAAACTTTAAGTCGGGTTTTACCCCATTTTAAACCAACCCAAATGATTAAAAAATCGATCAAGTTCTGGATTGACAGAAAATTTAAAAAAAACAGCCAAAAAACCTGCCAAAAAATTAAGATGAAAGATTCCCCCTAATTAACCCACTCCCTTTTTCTGGGGTCCACTCCCTTTTTCTGGGGTTCTGGCAAGTCTACTGTTGCAAACGCAATTGGATATGAATTGGGCTATAAGACAAGTTCTAACATTTGCGCTGATGTATGTTGTCCTTGTGCTGGAGGACATACATACATTGCCTCTGAACATGCTTTTTCTAGGGCAGGTATCACTAGTGTTTCAGCCTGGCTGGATGTTGCTATTGGTCTTCGTTTACATGATCTGGAGCGTTTTCCAGGCATTTCCATGCATCTTTACTTGCGTTTCTAAAATGGGGCTCAGGGCAGGAAAAATAGAACTAGTAGTATAGATCCCAAGCTGAAAGAAGAGCAAGAGTTTAGACTGCCTTGCCCTCTCTTTTTGTTATTAAATATTTAGATTTAACCTCATGCTCCAGCTAGCCTCATGGACATTGCTTATTCATGATTTAACCAGTCAACAATGTGATCCCAATTCCAGCATTTTCTTCCTTGCATGAGCAAAAATTCCTTTTCCCAATTCCAGCATTTTCTTCCTTGCATGAGCCAGGATTCCTTTTTTTTATGTTGGGTTCAAATTTGGACAAGACCAACTTTACTAATTTATAATTATACAAACAAAGCTGCATTATTGGTATATATACATATAATAATTCAGCTTTGTTATATATATAATTGAGTTATTATTAGAATTTGTTAAAGCAGAGAATATAGTGATAATTTTCCTTTAAATTGAGTTGACTTATCAATTTTATTGATAAATTTTTGTAAAGTTGATTACAATTTTAGAATTTTTAATTGTTAAAATGATTATATATATATATATATATATATATATTTAGACTTTTGATATTACTAAATTATGAATTTAATATTTTTTTTTATTCCAATTTCAGCATTTTCTTTCTTGAATGAGCAAAAAATCATTTTTTAATGTTGGGTTCAAATTTGGACAATACCAATTTTACTAATTTATAATTACACAAACAAAGCTGCATTATTGGTATATATATTAGTCCCTGCCAAAGCAATGAATATAGTGATCATTCAAATTGAGTTGACTTATCAATTTTATTGATAAATTTTTGTAAAGGGTTAAAGTTTTAGAATTTTTAATTATTAAAATGATTATATATATATATATATATATATATATAGATTTTTGATATTACTAAATTATGAATTTTTGATTGGTTTAGAAGGCTGATGGGACTAATAAGCTCTAGTTGGAGGTGATTATTATAAAAATATAATTAATAAAAAATACATAAAATTTTAAAAAATCATAAAAATGCCATGTGTAGCTTTGCATTAATAGTTTATTTACTAATGACTATTATAAAAAAATACATAAAAGTTTTAAAAATCACAAAAATGCCATGTGTAGCTTTGCATTAATAGTTTTTTGACTAAGTACTATTTTTGCATTAATAGTTCATTGACTTGGAGGTGATTATTATAAAAAGATAATTACTATACATAAAAGTTAAAAAAATCATAAAAATGTCATATGTAGCTTTGCATTAATAGTTCATTTACTATGTATTATTTTTGTATTAATAGTTCATTGACTAAGTATTTCTCTTCTCCAAGAGAGTGGATGCCATTAAATTAGATATCAATAAAACATATTTCAAGTTTTAAAAAGAGTTTCTTATTTGTCTTAAAAAGAGTTTCTCAAAATTTAAAGATTTTTTCACTTTTGCATGGATCATGAACACATAGGTTTATGTAAAGCATTTGTAATCTTTTATAAAATACTAAAAGTTGTTTTCTTTAAATATAACTTTATGATTTTTTAAATTGTAAATCACCATGTAAAATATCCAAATAAAATTATTAGTAAAATTTGTAATGTTAAATATAGTTATATTTTTTAAATACATTATTTAAAAAAAACAAAATTACAATTTTGAGAATTTTAATACTTTAAAACAATTGCTCATCATAAATGTGATTATTATGATGATAGGGTGTTATTCATCCATATTCATGATCAAAATAGACATTTTGTACTGTAAACACCAACTTTAAATAATAAAATATTGTATAAGTCCCTTTTAGGAAATTAGTAATTTTTAATGTTGAAAACATATCTCAATAAAATATTCACTTTACCACTTAATGATAGTATAACAACAATACATAGCTTATCTTCCATTAAAAAATGTTTAAAATTTAGACATTTGTATAAAGAAAGAGAGATAGAATATGAAACTCCATGAATTTAAATATATATTGGTGTTAGACATACAATATCATTCAATAACTTACTCTTCATAGGTTTATTAAAAAAAAATTACATATAGATTTCTAAATTCTTATAGGTCAAATACTCATTTTTATTGATAAAGATTTAAAAATAGAAATAAATGTTGTAGCATTCAAATTTATTTTAATTAAGTTCCCACACCTTTGAACAATTTCAAATTTAAATTCATTTGTTGGTGTAGTGGTGGCTCCAAATCTAAATTTAATTAGGTTTATGTGTTGCTTGGAGGTGTCTTGAATGGTTGAACAAACTTCAAATTTAAAACTATTGACACAATTGAAATTGACCTTTTGGTAAAACTTAAAATAACATTAAACACAAAGAGTGGATATAGTTAAACACTAAATAGTTTAAAAACCTTTATTGTATTTATCAATTAATAAATAAAATGTAAACATAGCTGCTTTGCAGCTATTGCCCTTGTTTTTTCATGTCATTTATTTATCAAGAAGATTTTTTTAATAAAATCAAGCAACCATACAAATGACTTTAAATAGAAACTATTGTTTTTTAATCTAAGAAATTGAATAACCAACAAAGAGATTAAACAATTTAAACAACAATCCATCACATGCTATCTAAAAAAGAATAACAATCCATCATATGCTATGGAAAAAGAATAAACTTGAAGATTGAATTTAACATGCTTTCACTCAGTTGAAAGCAAGAGATTTCTTAGGGAAAATTTTCATATTCATAGAACAATTCCATTCTATTAGGGCATATAAATACTTGGAATATAGCAAATGAAATTCGCTTAAAATAGGAAGAAGATGAAGAGAGCCAAGCTCTAGCAACCAGTAATAATAATCCAACAACATGTCACATTTTGACAACAAAATTTGGGGACAACTCTCCTTCCAACCAACCCTTTAATCTAAGATTGAAAACCCTGTAGCATTCAATCAATAAAAACATGCCATACAACATCCTTAACTTAGATAATAAATCTCCTTCCAATCAACAAAAATTCTTTTCCTTCACATGCTATAGAAAAAACCAAAATTCCCTCACAACTTCTCCAACATCCATTTAAATAATGTTTCTTTGAAGATTACTACACTTAACATCCATACAAAAATTATCATACATAATTAACTCCATTTGTTATCCACACATTTATCCATTTTAACATTTAATTAATAATATCTTTTATAATTTTTTTTATATTTGTATACTTTATTATTATTATTAATAATAAAAGACTCCAATTCTCATACACATAATGTGAGGCATTACAATACACCATATCATGACAAACATATCATATGCATGTGGTATGTTCTTCGTATGCTCTTAGGTAGATAGTCATGATAAATCACTTGGAGATAAGGTAATGGAGGGGACTTCAACCTATACAAGAGTGGTTCTCTTTATTTTTTTATGAATTCATATATGTTTATAATGTAAGTAGTTAATTAAATCAATTCAATAATGAAATTAATTAATCCATCATATTTTATTCAATAATGAAATTAATTAATCCATCATATTTTTATTCATTGAATGAGATAATGATTGATATGCATGGTAATTGATTTCAAATTTGTTTTGGTATAAGTTATGTGCACACCATTTAATATAATAGAGTAATTTCTAACAAATTTGTTAAATTCAAACAATATTAATCATTTTACAACTATGCACACTTTTCATCTACTATATATATATAATTGTATTTTCAATGTATACTACAACATGTTTGTGTATTATATTTGTAACATACTCTTAATTTTATGTGCTAGTGATTTAAGCAAAACACCCTGGGCACATGTATTTGGATGATTATTATTCATAAATTATCCCCCAAAATAAAAAAAAAATAGAACTTATTATCATATGTTGAGTTTAACTTTGGATAACAATACTGATTTAAAATGTTATATTGTTTATTGGAAATTTCATAAGGACCGAGAAACAATACAGTATGTGGAGGATTGCACATAGCTTTGTAAGGGCTATCATCAATCAATAAGGTTTTAGATGGTCCATACTATCCTTCTTCCCGTGGAAGATCTGGTTTCACTTTATTCCATAGTTTGGATAATTATTTTAAAAATAAAGGTTTCCTTCTATTTTCTGGAAGCCTCAACCCTGTATGTGTGCAATCAGTTTGATACTGCAAAAGCTAATGGAGCATTGAGGATCAACAAATACAAGAAAATTTTCATAGAAAAAAGTCGTGTGGAGCATGGACAACTAACATTCATATATTGAATACAAAATATGCAACATGAACAAGAACATTCACATATTAATATTAAAAAAATCTGGAGCATGAGCTATGAAATTCAATATTAAATGAAAAACAACCAGGCATGAACTTTCCCTAGAACATACAAATTTCTCTAGACAAGTTTGGTTACAATAAAAAAAATGCTTATGTCTTGAATGCAGGTGTAACATTCAAGATTAGGCACAAGTTGAGATTTCAACACTTTTCACATGATAGGCTACTATACTTTTCTTTTTCTTTTGAGGGGAGGGTGGTGTAATGCTACTAATAAGGGCCACTTGCACAATGAATTATGAGTGAATTTCCAATTTAGCCCTAAATCTTTTGTTAATTGCTTGGTGTGCCAAATCCCCTCTAAGTTGTATGGTGTGTACAAAATCAAGTCGTGAATAGATACATGTGCATTCCTATTTTAGAAATCCCTAAAACAAAACTAGTATGGCATTACTTCAGTGGGATCACAAGATCTCAAGACCAGTTTGTCTTACTAGCTTAAGTCTTGTATAAAGTAGGTTCAATCATTATCCAAGAACATGGACAATGATACATGCCTTAAATTTCACAGTCTAGAATGCAACCATCCCTCACAGAAAGTGATTAAAAGTTGCAAATAGAGCCAACATGAATTGCTCCAATGTTGAGGTCACTGGACTATGAAGTCATCCACCAGGGCTTCCCTTTTCTCTCATTTTACCTACCCAAATGAAATAAGCTCCAAAAGAACGAGGTTAGATGCAATTCCAAGGTTAAATTGACAGAAGTAAAAACACAACATTTTTCTAAGATTTGAGAGAGTCATGGGGCGATTGCAATAAGTTGATGGAAAAAAAAAGTGGCAATGGGGTGAGAAAGAATGCACGTGTGTCCATAAGAACGCACATGCATTCCTGATGTGATAGGATTGAGAAACCCTGAACCACCACCTAGGATGCCACATTTTCTCCTCAACATGAACACACACACATTCCTATTGAGGAGCCAATGTGGGGGAGAGAGAGAGAGAGTGGAGGTGGAGGGGATGAAGGGGTTGGGAGAAAAGGTGAGTGGAGAGGGAAGGTCAATGGATATGGGTGGCAAAGGGGGAGGGGAAAGAAGAGGGGGAGATAGGTGAGATAAGGGGAGGTTAGTATGAGGGTTTGATGCAAGGGAGACAAAGAAAAATGAGGTACATGTTAATATATTTGATTGAATGACATATATGGATACAATTACATATTGTATTTTGTACTATGGGTTTGTACAGATTGATCTATTTTATTGAATGATAGATATGAATACAATGACCGAT